>VZZY01022446.1:117768-384442 GCA_013400335.1 Eurystomus gularis
GGGGGGGGGCATTATTTTATGCTTGCTGTGGTTTTTCTTTAACATCAGCTGTCCTTCAAAATTCTTCCTCCCCACCCACCTTGAGCTCCAAGCCTCCCTTGGACAATGCTCCACTCATCTTTTTTCTTTAAAGAAAGCCTTGAGATGTGTATAAAATACTCTGCGGTTGATCAGATCAATCTTCTACCATTACGGAATTAGAACTTTTAATCTAACAAGAATCTGTCCTCCCTCAATTTCAGTCAAGTCTCGTCACTTCTCCCATTCCTTTTAAACAACAACACTGTCTTCAGTAATCTCGCCTATCTTCTTCAAAATTATTTGAACAATAAGTCCTTTAGAGTGTCAAGGTCTGTTTATTTCTCTTGGGGGATGGAAAATAGTCTTGCTGGGTGACGAAGCCGCACAATATAAAGGTTTCTTTCTTTTGTTTTAATCAACTGGAATCCGTGTCCTTGGGCCCTGATCCTGATGCCCTGGATCCCACTGACATTGTACCTTCCTCTGCGAATCGTGGCACTTTTCACAGTGAGGTGCTGCTCACTGTGAATAAGGGGATCACAATCTCATCTATAGTGATTTTACTCTGTTGGAGACAGAAAAATAATTGCCCACATGCAGTGTCAAGGCATCTGGTAGAAACAAGGTTGGAAAAGGCTTCTGGTGACCTTGATCTCAAGAGGCCACCAGATTGGTTGGTGGCAGCACTAATAACTTGAGACAAATCTTGCCATAGACTGGTGGGAGGAAAAAAGCTAAGCAAAAATGATCATAGAGACATTAAGCTTCAGTGTATTTTTATGTTTTGTCATTGCTCTTGTGGAGCACACTGGATTTGCAGTGATGGTTTGCATGTGCCCTCTTAGTGTTTAGGTTTAAAGATAAGCTGCTTTTCTATTTATGCTTTATTTAACATTTACAATTAAAACGTTTCCTTGAGTGGTTTCTATCATTTTGGGATTCTTTGAGCTCTCTAAGGAAAACGAGAAACATTTTCTATGGGAGGAATGATAGAAGTTCCTAGGATGGGACAAACCTTCTCAGAAGTTTCCACTAGTGCTAAATAGAGTGAGCTTGTGTGACAGCCACATGCACTGGTGAAAAGTCACCCATGGCAGCTCTCGAGCCCCTCTGCCTGCTTTGTTTCATGTGCTCTCAATGCATCATCATTTCACTGTGGTACTGCAAGGAGTTAGAAATTATCTTTTTCTGTGTATTAGCCATTTACAACCCCCATATGTCGGACAAAAGATAGAGGAGTGAAAAAGATGACACGTTCAGCAAAAGTTTCCCCATGGTTTCAACAGGAATGCTTTTCTGTAGCACAACAGACAATGTGGAGACTACACCATCCATGTCAGTTTATCACACATGTTTTAGCCATTATATTGTATATGAAATTGGTTTGAAAGGAGGAGGCAGCTTTGTCCAGCTTCTATTTGGGAAAATATTTTCCTTTTCTGAAATGATTAAATATGTCAGCATCCCGAGGTCTGTGTACAGTTTTGACAACTGTCATCTTATTCATATTGGGATCCACTTGAACTGAAACTCTTGAGAGAAGTTTATTAAACTTACAGGTTAGTGCCAGAAAGATAAGAAAAACAACTCCCAAACCAAAACAAACCCAAAAGATCTAGCCTACATTGCTGAAATCAGGTAGAACCCCATGTATCTCATTAGAAAAATCTGCTTTTAATATTTTCATTTCAAGAAATGATGCATGACTTCTCAAATCCTTCCTGCAATTAATCCCCCGTGTTCCTGTGTTTAGAAAATGATTCATTACTTTTGAACCTTCCTTAGTTTCCCTTGGTTTGTCCTCGGGGAGCCATTAACACACACTGTAGTGAGCTAGAGTTACCTAACTGCAAACGTCATGTCTATTTGTTTTTACAGGTGCAGCACGCTGAATTGAAACCATACAGCAGCTCCAGTCCCATTAGGAAGAAGCGGAGTGCACTATAGGATGCAGCACAAATTCGGGACACAACATCTTCCTCTGTACCCCCTACGCATGCACATGCACTTCCCCCCTCCCCTTCTTCTTGATTCAGAACAACACTGTAATCACTGCCACAGACTTTTTTTTTTTTTCTTTTTTGAAGATGTGTTTTTTGATAAACACCTATCTTGGGTTGTGGGTTTTGGGTTGTCTTTTCAACTTGGAGTCATAGTCCCAAAACCAGCAAGGTAGAACATATGAACTGGTTTGTGGGGTGAGGAGGAGAATGGGATGGGATGGTGCAACTGCACCTTTTTTTTTTCTTTCTTTCTTTTTTCCCTTTGGTTGCAGAGGCAAGGCTGGATGTGGCAGCACTCCCTGTTTTATGTAGGAAGAGATAATTCTGCTTAGTGTAGCAGATCAGCTGAGCTGATGTGAAGAGATGCTCTGAACCAGTTTTTAACATATCCAACAGATTTACATTAAGATATGAAAGCTATTCTTTTCTGAGTTAAATCACTGTGCCTAGAAAGGTTTAAGCTCTGAATTAACGAGTCTTTGATACCCATCTTCTGTTCAAGCAGTGTACATTTTTAAAAGTTTTTTATCATAATTAGCAGAAAGAGCTAGGAGCTCCAACAGTATCTCAATATTTCATCTGGCACTTGTGGGTTTTTCTTTTTCTTTTGCCTTTTTTTTTCCTTTTTTTTTTTCAGCCCACCCTGTGGTTAACTCTTTAGATACTGGAATCATCAGAGATCCATTGCTGGCAATGGATGCATGAGAACCTTCTGCTGTGAAAGGATTAAGAGATTGTAGAAAAGCCTAACTCACTGACCTGAAAAGACTCTGTTGACTTGCCTTTTATAATTCCATCTCATCAGATATTTTCAGCATAGCTGTTGTTTTCCTGTCTAAAGCCAGAGGGGTCAACACTACAGATCCAAGAGAAAAAACACTTTATAGCCTTAAAGAAACAAGTGCTTTTGGAGAGAGCACGGTGCCCAAAGTTGTGGTTGTGCAATAGTGTGGAGGCTTTAGTCCCTCACTCATGTCTTGTTGGGAGTCTTCCCTGGTGGTTCATAAGGAGAGGATCAGAAATTGAAGTCATATGGAAACTGAGCAATGAAGAGACAGAAGAAAGGACCCTGTTTTCTATTCTGAGAATGTGATTTCGTGCTTGTTTCCCAGTCTTTTGGCTGTTGTGCTTTTGCTTTATACAATTCTGATAACCAGCATTATTCATGTTGTCTGGGGAAACTGAAACACAGAATCATATGTAAACCTGCTTAATTTTGGTGAGAGTGTGGCTTTGAGTTCTGTAGGATGCTGTGGGAGCGACTTGCCGCCACAACAAGCCATTTGTAGCATGAGAGCTGGAGTTACTTTTTGCGATTCCCACGCAGGAGTTACCACCATCATCCCCTGGGGTAGTTCATAGTACGAAGTAATAGAGAATCCTAAGAGACAGGTTTCTTTTTGAGAAAAGATTACTTTGGAAGTGATCTAATTAAAGGTAAAATAGGTAAAACCTTGCTTCTGGATCGGTGATCCAAATGGAGTCACGCCGTGTGGTTCAGTAACACAATCTTGCGGGCCTGTTGCTTGAATTTGAAGTAGGAGAACTAACACCAGAGTATCTTCCACCGGATTATTAGCCAGATTCAGCCGTTTTTCGAGAAGTTTATTTTTTAGAGTAACAAGCCCCACTGTGCCTTTGAATAAGGAGAGGCACGTTTTCATAGACTTGATTGGATAAAGAATGCATTTTACTCATGCAGAGCTGTGTGTAGCTGCAAATGGAAAGAGAGGAAAAAAATATTATCCTGGTTTAAAAAGCCGCAAAAATGTCTCTTAGTGTGCACGTGTACTTGCGTACACATGCGTATACAGAGTTGTATATAAAGAAGAGTACATGTATAATGTATTTATAGGCGAGTGTGTGTGGGAAAAGGAATGAATATACAGATTTAAAAACCATGAAAATGTTTATGAAAAATGCCAAAGATTCTAAAGCTTATCATCTTGCGTCTGTTCTTCTTCATTTTGTATCTTTCCGGGCATGCCTCTCTGGCTGAGCCAGATCTCTGCATGATTTGATTTACTTCAAGTTAATGAAGCTGGTTGGAAAGAGCCTTGTAGAAATTACAAAATCTCCAGTAAATCTCCCTTCTTGTACATACAATAGATGTCCATGGACGCCTTTTGTTAAACCAGTTTCTCAATCTTCTGTTGAAACAATGCCTCATTGTCTCGCTTTAAACTATCATCTGGTTTATCATACTGTAGTCTTGTCCTTTTGTGAGGACCAAAGTCAGACATATTTAAGCAGACATGTGAGATCTGATCGTCGATTTGAGCGAAAATGTTTAACTGCAGGGAAAACTGTTTATTTATTCAGAAGTTGGGACTGATACTTTAATAGTTCCCTGGGTTTTTTTCCTATAGGTTTTTCCACGTGGAACTGATTTCTGTTCAGGAGACAGGGTGATTTCTGTTTTTTCAGTGTAGATATGTTGTGTTTCAGAATAATTTGTATTAGATTGTTATGCTGGAGACATACCAAAAGAAGGGGTTTGGATGGTCCAGTACCTATATATGTTGTAACGAGCTCTTTGTTTTGATAAATGCTGTTTGAAATGCAATAAACATTTGAGGTTAAATTAATGCTTTTAATTTATCTGGATTAGGAGATATGTTTCCCGTTCTTTGCAAAAAACTTACTTTGCTATAATATTGCTCTCTGACTAGGTAAGCAAGTGCATCACTTGACAGTGCAGTGTAACAACTAATGCAGGAGGTTACCTGAAATGGAGACTGTGCTGCAGCAGATGAGGTAAAGCCTTACCCTACCTGCTTACAACTATTTAGTGGGGTTTCCTAGGCCCTGCCTAAAGGAAATTAGGATTACATGCATTTACTGCACAGTCCAGTAATCAAACTCTATCCATATTTTTCATTTGATTCTTAAAGAGAGAATTTTAGTCGATACATATCTCCATGTGTCAATTTGCTGCAGTAAATTATCAGTTTTTACATTGTTAATCTATTCAGTGTATAGCATGGAAATCCTAAACTTATATTTTTAATTTAAGCTAGACATTTCAGCACAATAACATGTACAGTTGCAGCCTAAAGTCTCTAAGACCAGCAGGCATTCAGGAGTTTATATCTAAGTATGGATCTTTTGGATGACTGTGGGTTACAGAATCATGGAGATATTGGAATATAACTAAACATGTCCACTAACTGTACAGTGTGTAAATAACTGGATGTGACATGTATGTGCAGATGCAATATGTTCCCATGTTTGCCCAAACATAAGCTGCTGCTGAAGGTTGGTTTCTTGAATAATCATGCATAGGACTGAGGACTCAGCTCCCCTGTGGATCACTGTCAGTAAAGCTCAGTCACTGAAATGCACCTTGTGGAAAGCAAGCAAACAACTGAATAAAGCAAAGTCACTGGAAATGCCATGCACTTTCTCTTTTTTTTTTTTTTTTCCTGTTTGCAGAGCTCCAATTTTAACCTTCAGCCATAGCCGTTCCTTCCTCTGCTTCCTCCTCAGTCCTCTGCTGAGCCACCCGCTAAGCAGTGGAGAGCTCAGGTTGTGTCCTGCAGAGCTGGGGCTCCCCCCGGAGAGCGTTTCCCAGCAGACCAGCACCCTGGAGCCTTTTCCCTGGAAAAGGGGAGGTGCTTGTCTCCTAGAAATTAGACTGACTGCCGATAATTCACTGCCTGGGGTAGGAGTACTAACAACCCCCCCAACTGGACTGTCCCACTAGAAAACAGAGACTTGCCATTTAATTTCCTGTACTCTACATGGGGCTATGTTTTATTTTATTTCTTAATTTGGAGGACCTGATCCTGCAGGTATTCCCACAAGTGGAACTGGAGTTATTTTCCCATCAGGCTGGTAGATTCACACCAGGAAGGAATTTGGCAGCTCTGATGCATTAAGAAAAAATCGACAAAATACATTCTAATCAAACCTTAACCTTTAGATTCTCTGTCCTTTAAACTAAGCTGATAGACTGTTTGGGAAATGTTAGCTTTGGCTTTAGAGACTGTGGCATGTGTTAGAAGTGAATCCTGTTCTGACTTAATATTGTACGTGTATTTTATCTGTAAAGCTATATGTGTCAGGGCCCTGGTGCATCTACCCCTTCAAATCACACAGAGACATGATAAGAATATCTGCTCTTCAGCATCCTTAAAGTTAGCAACTCCAAAAGAAGCTGAGATACTACAAATGATTGTTAATCTGCTGTATTGCAGATGGAGTGTTTTAATCGTTCTCAAATATTGGGTAGTGAAGCCAGGTGAAACCCCATCATTTTGTTGGGACAGAGTATCTGCCTGACAGTTTCAGAGGGGAAGACCCTCAGCACCAACAGTAATTACATAGTTTAAGGAACATGGGAGCAAAAGATATATGATTGTGATTAATGTAAATATTCACAAGCATTTAGAAATAATGTTGGAGTGAAAAAACAGCCTCTTGAGATTATAGCATTCCTAATCTACTGTTCTCTGTGATGCTTTGCCTTAAAATAGTGCAGCATTTTGAGAGAGTTTAGAAGGTCATTTTGTTTTGAATAAAAGACGTGCTCTTCTGACATGAATCATGAAACTGAGCATGGGGAAGCAGGGGGTAGTATTTTGCTCTCGGTGTTTGCGACAGCAGCAGCACCTGGGCGGGCACGAGTTCAAGTTCTCAGTGTGGCTTTAACCTGAGGGCTGGTGATTCTTGTTAAATTTTACGTGAAGAAACATTGCCAATTGGTTCCTGCGTGTTGGATTGAACACCTGCAATTTCCCTCTTGGCTGAACAAGATGATATGCCTTTTACAAGGGAAGAAGGTAAGGGCTGGAAGACATGTTGGTGCAAACTTTACTTGTGCTGATATCCTAGTGCAACCAGCCTTCCAGCCTCTTGAGGACTTCCTTGCAGAAGGAGGGTAGGACAGGCTCATAAACTGGGCACATACATCTGGTTCTGGGTCTTTCAGGGCCAACCATGGTCAGATTTCGATGGTCAACAGATTGTGTCTCGTGCCATTGATCATTGGCTGCTAGAATGGCTCCATGAAGCCATGTGCTTACAGCTAGTGCATTTAAAGAGTGGCCTTAGCCCCATGAAGGAAGGGTAAGGCACTGGGCTTCAGTGACTTGAGGGGTAGGTGGATGGGTGTGAGGAGGGAACGTGTGCTAGGGCCTGCTTAGCTAGAGATTTGTCCTCTGCACCTGATTTGTTGTGATCAAATTTCTAGCAGAAGAATGAAGAATTTTTCTGTTCTTGATCTCTGCGGTTTTGGTAAGTGACTTTTACGATGGGAAGAATATTAAATGCTTAACTGTCATCTGCCAACTGGAGATGATAAAACCTAAAGACATGAGCCTAGATTCTCCTTCACTCCCAAAGGGACGTGAGGATAAACTGGTGCTGGATCCAGACTCCTCCAGGGCAGTGCGAAGTCTGCCCACCGCTCTTGTTACAGGGACTTCAAAGATGCTGGTGAATACTTCAGTTGCTCTCTCAAGAGGGGTAAGTAAATAAAAGAGGGTTTGTTTTAGTGACATTCCCCTTTATTCCTACTGTGGGTCACCTGAAAAGAACCAAAACAAAATGCATTGTCTTTGTTTCTTGAGCAAACACTTGCTGCTACTTCTAGCTACTGTATGTGTAAGATGGGATTTGACTGATCTCTGATCTCTCACTCGTGTAGGGCAGCTGCTCCTAGAGGCCTGAGTCTGTGCGTAGCAAAGTCATGTATTATTCACTTCCTCAGTACAGCCACTTCCCGAAGTAGAGAAAATATCTCGTCTTCGTTTTCAAGAGGAGATGCACAGTGGAAAGAGCATATGTTCCTACAGTCAAAAAAAGACTGATGGTTTCATTGACTTGTGTGCTAAATTTTGCGTTGATCATGGCTGTCTGATTTCTCCCTCCACCTTCTGTCTGCCTGTGGTTGGCCCACTCCTCAGTGTGAGTATCTGGAGCCACACAGCAGCTACAACCTTAGAAGAAGGGGCAGGGAGGGGGGTGAAGTCTCCCTCCATCTCTGGCAATAGACGACTTTACTGAAAGTCAATGCCATTCCCTTGCATTTATCACTGCCACTCTTGCTCTGCATATTTTTGGTATTCGCCATGCATTGTTAGCAGTGATTGTCATGTAATTAAATCACTGCTCATCACAAGAGCCTATTTTTATGCTGAGATAAGCATCAGAAGTCTGCTGCAGCGTCCCCCAGATCAATAAAGATGTTCCCTGTAGGATTACAAATAGTCTGGGGTTGTACAGGGCACTAGAATTAATTAGGAATGATTTCTCTTTTTCTTTCTTCTTTCAATACATTTTTAATTGTTTATCCATTTTCGATGGGCTTGTTTTTAACTCTACCGTGATGGCCCAGATGCTTCTGTTCAGACCTTTTGAGTACGATATGATATCAGTTTGGGCAGTACCATTTGCTGTAAAGCAGTCACTATTATCACCATCTTTCCATGGTCATGTGTGACTATTGCTTCAAAATACGATTTATTAAGCGGTTGAACTTGGAGATCCAAATACAATGCATAACCTCCAGGTGCTGTCCTGAAGATTTTGGCATTTTGATCAGAAGGCCAGAGGTCAAGTGGAGAAACTTGAGCCGTTTCACGAGGAAACATTTGCCCAAGGTTGCAGAGTAAGTCTGTGGCAAAAAACAGGACTAACACCCAGGATTATTGTGGTGTATACTTTCCTATTCTCAGCTGTCCACTTACCTTTGCCTTTTCTTTTAAATTTTCTCCTATTTATGTGCCGAAGTGGTTTTATCATCCTCCTTGAGGCAGTGATCCAACATCAGGACCCACTGCACCTCCGTGTCTGCAGACTGTAGGGAAAGTGACTTCTGCAGGGAAGTCCAGGAATGACAACAGCTTCATGTTGCAGTCCTGCTGAGAGAAATGTGTGCAGACACTGGGAAAGCCCCTCAAGCCCTATTGCTTGCTGTAGAGGTAAGAGCAGGTAAAAGTTGCCACAGATCCTATCCTATTACTCAAAAGTTCTCTGAAAAGAGGCTAACTGGAACAAAGGGAATTAAGTGTCTGTGAGCAGGATAAACTAGAAACACTGTCTTGAAATTACATAGTATTGACCAGGTGTGTGAATAGAGGCTGTGGAACGTCTGTGTAGGACGCTACAGTGAGAGAGAAGTTTCTGAAGAGTTTCTAAAAACAAAGGGATGGTGACCACAAATGGATGAGGTGTAGAGAAGGTCAAGGTCTTAATTTTCACTGTCCTTCAGTCAAATGGCTGAGTGCCATGTTCTTCTTACCCAGCGTCATCAAAAATGGAAATGGCTTCTTCAGATGTGCTGGGAAGGAGTGTTTGCTCTCTCAAAAGCTCAAGGAAACAGTAAATTGCTTTTAGGGAACAGAAGTAGTGTCAAGATCCTGTAGGGAGATACAGCCACTATTCTACATGATAAAGAAAGTAACTGTTGAGTATGTTGTGCTTGTGTTGCAGTACTGAAGTGTCCTTCTTCATGAGCTACACCTGAAGGGCACTGAAATGCTTGCTGAGCTCAAAGGCTTTGATCGGTCTGGCTACCTCTATGAAAGGGATGAATAGTGGCCAAATTTGCTGCTGATAAACTGGGTGCACCTAATGCACAGAGGATGGTGATGCCCTGAAAGAGCTTTCCTAAATGTAACAGAATGCTCCTTGGAAATGATTCTTCTAATTGGGTCATGCCCACTGCCAAATGAGGAGGGAGCAGCAAATGTTGCTGTAAGCAGCTCTCAGCTGATCATGCATGCTCTGCATTCACACCAGCTTGGAGGAGAGGGCTGGAGCTTATGCTCTGCTCTCAGTCTGTCCACCCTTTTCCTTCATGATGACAAAAATTAATTCAGTGGTCAGCCCAGCAGGCATTGTGCCAGACTGTTCCCATTTTGAGAAGAGCAAAAAAAACTTTGGTTCAGTGGCAAAGAATTATGCAGCAGTTGTTTCAAAACACACAGGATCCTCAAGAGCTCCAAGATGGTGCAAAGATGCTACTTCAGGTGTAGCTTCACCCAAAGGCAGTGTAGGACAGCCCACACTCATACCTGCTACAGCCGAAATGAAATACTTTAATGAAATACTTTAATTTGGACGTGTCAGGATCTGAGCTCATGTGAACTTGCTGCCTGCCTTCCACTTGCATCACAAACCAGCAGAACATAACATCTCTGTAGGTGGTGGGGTTTGGTGAGCAAGTTAACTGTGCTCTGAGTAACTTTCCTGTTGCACATGCATAGCATTAGGCATCTTTACAGGGAATTTCTTTCCAAATGGTTATTTTCTGTTTTCTCATGTGTTCATTCTTTTCCATCATCACAGTGTGACTTGGATTAAGGTAATTCAGAAGACGAGACTCCTATAAAATACATGCTTGCCCCAGACATTTTTACAAGAAATAGTTCTTCCCATTGCCAGCTGTTAAGGTCAGTTTGCTTGCCATCAGCCTTCTCTTTTTTTTTTTTTTTCAGTATTATTAGATTTCAAGTGGGTATGAGATAAATGTAACCTTATTTATTATACATTTGGTTGACTGCAGTTTTTGGGGAATGGTTGGTATTCATGCTATGTCAAAATGCACAATGTTAAGGAAAACTGGAATACTTAAAGCAGGAAATATACTGAGATTTTCAGTGGACTCTTGGCTTAAATTCAGTGGGCAACATCTCAGTCCTGCCAGTCAATGCAACTCTCCCATTGTTCTGAAATTAACCCTGGATAGCATTGCTGGGTAGTCACCTCTGGCAGTTGCATGGTTGCCTGATAGATAATCTACAAATTGTCCATGAACTGTGTGTACAAAAGTGTCTGGCATGGTGCTAATTTACTGGCATGGTCTGGGTACACAGACGCAACATGCTGCTCCAGAGGAGCTTCAGCCATGCCCAGCAGCTGGTTTAGAGGTTTGATTGCTATGAAGCGTGTCAGGGACATCTGATGGGTGGGCTCACCCTCCCCTTCACATGTGTTTAGAGATCTTCAGCCAGGCCAGGATTTGCCAGAGGACCGTGGTGGGGGAGGCGTCAGAAATATTTCCATAAAAATAACCCCTCCACACCCCCAAACATTTATCTGGTTCATGTATCAGTGTTACAAAACCCTTGTTCAGGGCTACAGGACGTGGCTGGACATTATCTGTTTTGTGTTCCGGTTGAGTTTATTTTGGGGTGGACAGAAAGGAAATCCCAGTGTAGGGATGGGTGGAACATTTCTGTTGAACTGGTGTGAAAAAGAAAAATATTGTGGTCATTTAGAAGGGTTTGAACTCTTAGCATAAGGCTCTGGGAGATGGATGAATGGTCAGAAGGAAGGTGACGGAGAGGTCAAAAGGTGCCATGGCATAACTCATCCCTGCGAGAAGTCCCTATCGCACAGTGAAAGTACAAGAACTGGCTGGCAGCAGCGTGACCCGGAGCACTCAATTCATCCAGAAGGATTTCCCGTCTCAATATGCAGATGTGTGCACAAATATTTTACCTATCTTCACAAACACAATCTGTGTCCCCGCACACTTAAATAAATCTCAGCGCTGTCCCTTTCAGAAGACATTTCAGGTTCAGCCTGGTTGCCTGCATCCTGCATAGTTTTGTTCAGCAGAGTCCTCGCAAACAGCCCGTCTCCTCTTCCTTTTCCGCTTCCCCTTCCTCCTCCTCCCATCCCACCACAATCACTGCTGCCCAGACCCATCCTTCACTCGCACAAAACTGATTTCTGTTTATGGAGCAGCTGGCAGCAGCAACGCTCGAGCACTGAGCGATGACTAAGAAACAAGCCCACTTTTCCCTTAGCTGTCAGGAGCTTTTAGAAATAACACCCTCCTCTGAGGAAGTCAGAATAGCAACAGGAAAATAAGTAAAACCTATTATAAAACAGTTGTCCAAGAACTTAGGCACGGCGCGGGGTAGAGATCAATATGCTGTGAAGGTTAAATCTATTTTCACACTGTGTTCTATTTCACAGTTTAATGGTGTTTTAATGTGTCTGTCACTGAGCCCCCTTCATGTTACGCAGGTAGAGCCTTTACAAAGGAGAAATAGTGTTGGCTTTACAAGCTTCACAGTAACATCTTATTTACCAGCTGAGATCTGACGCTTTCCTCTCTGGACCTATGCCAGGGTTTGACTATTTTATTTTATTTTTTAGAAGACATAATGTGGTGTTGCATTTACAATAATTTTTAGATGGCTTTTGGGGAATGCCTGTAGGGATGGGAGCAGCAGGAGCGTGTGTGCGACCGGGTAGAAGGGATGGAAATATCTACTACTGTTTGTACAAGCTGAATACATGGAGGATACACAGAATTCTCAAGCTTGATTTTCCATCTAGTTCAAAATGGCATATTTGAATGTTTTAGCTTGAACTCCGCTGATGCTGGGGCATTGCATCGGGCGTGGGGAGATCATGGAGGACAAAGCCAGTGGACAAAGAGGAGTGATCACAGCCCAAAGAAAAGGTGCTGGGAGAGGGTGGGGTAGAAGGAAAGCTGAATTCATCCTGTGCCAGTGGAAAGGATGAAAGGGGAGGGAAAGAAAGCAAAAGCAAAGAAAGAGGTGTGGTGTAAAATCCAGGGTATATGCAGTGCTAAAGCACACACACGCTTCTGTCCTCAGGGTTGGAGATAAAGCAGTTTATATCTCCACATCCTGGCTCACACCCTTTGCTTCGAAGATGAAGGAGGAAAAAACCCAATTCTGCTTTAATTATCTCTCTTGAGCTTCAGCAAGGGAAGGGAGAGGCTAGGACACCCTAGTCAAAGGGTACTGCTGGTTCAAGGCTTCAGGTGTGTAACTGGGTGTGTTGGTGCTGGTGTGCTGACCTGCCTGGTGAGGATGCTTTGAGAAACCTCCTGCTGCCTTCGGCCAAGCCAGCACGTGGACACAGCCTCTGGCTGTTTACATCATCCTGCAATGAGCCAGGGGCCACGCACAGCTTCATTTTCTCCCGCTGACAGGGCTGGCTAAACCACAGTTTAGTAGCTCCTCTGGTTTTGCCATGAGTGAATCTGGGTGCCTGTGTTATCTGGAGGGACTTGCTCCAGACATCCTCACATTGTAATTGATGTGCAGAGTCAGGGGAGGACAACCCGCTTATGCCAGTGGCTTCTCTTGCGTGATCTCCCTCCTGCCTTTGCCCTCAGCAGCTCCCTTGCAAAGCTGGGAGAGCTCTTCTTTGCAGCTAGGTTGCCTTCCCACCTCTCCTGCTTTTTGCTCCCTCAGTTGCTCTTTACCCTCCTCTTCCTTTGTCTCGCAGCCAAATGACTTAACTCTGCCCAACCTCCTGGGAGGGATAGGCTGGAGGAAGGGAATGCATCAGAGAAGGAGATACAATATTAGGTCTTCTTAGGAGCAGCTGGTTAAAAACCTTAAGCTTCCCCTCTACTGGTTGCTTTGCCAGAGTAATATGCCTTTGCTCTGTCAGGGTCTGCTGAGGGCTGGTGCTTGCCGGAGTGTGAGTTTTTAGACTTGCAGAGCATTGACTTGGCTTAACCTGTGTATCCCACTGCAGCAGAAATGTCTGCAATGTGTGTTTTGGCTGTGGTGCGCTGCGTGCTCTGAGTTCATCTCTTCCCCCCTTCCGTTTTCCATTGTTGGAACAACAATCTTCTGCTGGATGCAGAGTGCAAGCAGCCCTGTATTGTGGGGCCAAAACAAACTCTCTGCTGGTGTGTTTTCCATCCTTCACAAGGTAAAATACCAGCACTGAGAGCAGCTGACCCTCTGGTGAGAGTCTGTTGTCTGGAAATCCAATGACTAAGTTCACGGGGCAAAACTGTCTCAAGCAATACTGCTGAGAAATAGATTTGCGCCCTTTGGAGCTGAGGGATCAAAGGGTTTGGACCCATGGGGTGGCTCACCTTTGAAGGGATGCAACAATTCCCTCCCCAACCATCACTGCCACCAAAATGCAGCCTGTTGCATCAAAATATCGCCAACATCACAGCACTTGCTTTAACTGTCCTTTCCAAATGCATGGAAACCATACAGAAAACTGTCCCAAGGTAGCCAAGGAAGGTTATCACCCAGTACGTCTTGAGCAAAATCTGTAAGACATTGACATCAGGCCTTGTGTGAAATGGTAAGAAAAATATTTTCTGTTCCTTAACACAGCCTGGAATTTGAATCTTGTATCTTTGTGGGTTTGTTGGGGTTTTTTTTCTTGTTGGGGAGATTCACCTGTTTTCAGTTTTTGAGGATTATTTCTTCTTCTTCAACCACTAAAGTAAGTCCATGAATATTTTAATTACAAGCTTGGTTGTAAATGTTGATGAACATTCACCCAAGTAAGACCACCTTTCTGAAAACAGAACCAGATACTTGCTATGGTCCTAACATTTGGGGACCAACTTTATGCAACTTTGCTTCCTCAATCCTAGAGTTATAGATTAAACTGAAAATTTGAGAAAGCTGCCCAATCAAACGGCTTTTAAGTTCAATGCCAGCTTTTAGAAGTGAAACTTTCATGCTTTTGGCACTTCATGGCCACGTGAAGGCATTAGGCATTGGAGTTTTGGAAAAGTGACAAAAGCACGACTACAATGGAATGTTTCATTATTATAAACTCACTTTCCTGCTTTATAAAGGAGACCTGGGGAGAAATGTTTGTTTCTTGTCTTGCTAAAAATATATATATATATTTACTGATGTCATTAATGCAGTAATATAGCTTGTTTAAAACCTCATATTTACTGTGAGTTTCCTCCTGAAATATTAAAACACTGAAATTAGAGAATAGAAAAAAATGAAAGGCTAGAGATGGGAAGATGTCCAAAATAAAGTGACTTTTAAAGAACTGGTTAATGCACAGGAATGTGATTGGTGCTGGCTAGTTCTTATTTCTAGAAGCTAATGGATTATTTTCTAGTGTAAGATAATTAATGTTTCTGACAGCTGAGAGATGGAAGAGTTTTTCTTCTCTTGGTGTGAGAAATCCAGCAGTCTCTTGGGATTCGAGAGCTTCTCCATGGCCGGGTGTCATCTGCCTTCCTTAGCTATATAGACTTGTGTACTTGCTGGGGCTCATCTGCGAGGTCTCATTGGGAGCAGAGGATGATGGCAGAGAGAGACTTCACAGATCTGAGCAGCTCCTTGAAAGGAAATGCGTCTGGATGCTTACAGAAGAACAAGAGAATTACTGAGCATCAGCCAGGGCAGAGGTTGTGTTACTGTCTAGAGGGAGAGAATGATGATGTTTTGCTGGCATGGTCCACAGAAATGAATAGTTCTTAGAATATAATATAGATTTTTCTTCTGCAGTTTCTGTTTATAAAACTTGGAAAATATTGTTCAGAACTCTTTCAAATGAACATTTGGAAATGCCGAATAATGCCACATGGAGATCTTGTCCTGGTGGATTGTCTCTAGCAGCCTAAGAGGAAGGTTGCGGTCCTGGACTTCGAGGTAATGAAGTTCTTCAGAACTTCGTAGCTGGTTATATTTGCTTTTCACATCATTTCTAGTGAACTCTTACCTGTGGAGTTTTTTGGCTGGGTGAGCATATTTTTCAAGTTACATTTCTGGTACTGGAGTTCACTTATGGCTGCTCAAGTTTTCCAAGTATCTTGAATTTCCTTACTTCACACAAAATCCTTTCTCTTTCAGTCCTGAATTTGCAGGTGTCCAGTCAGTTACATATGAGGAGCAAATCAGTTCATAACCTGATAGTAAGTACTGTGGTACAAATACCACTTCATACACTGCTCTGAAATTCCAAGATCTTTGTGCCATTTCCAAAATGGAAAGTGGCAAACTGTCAGTTAAAATTTCTAAGCACATTCCATATGTTTTATTTAAATATCTCCAGCTATGTTTCGTTACAAGACCTTGGAAAATAATATTGTAGCAGTGCGATAGTTCTGAGAAGTCAACCTAAGATATCACAGGGAAAAAAAAATCTTAACAATTATCCTTCCCACTCAAACTTTTCTTAGAAGCAATAGTAGAAATTAATTGTATTTTACTCCTGTTATTGCCAAAGAGAGTTTTATCATTGACTTGAAGGGAAACAATGTTTAACCCATTAATTTCTGCATTAGCAGAGAGGAGTTGTTCAGTCATTAGTGGATCTTGGACTACTATAAATAAGGCCAGTTCCATTTAACCTGATTTGAGCGGCTCCCAGTTCACCTCAGCTGAATTTCTCATACTCTGCTTGCACCCCCATCTTAAGAATCTCTACTCAGGTGCCATCATGATGCAGTGAAAAAGAATAATCCGCTGATTGTAAAGGAATTGCTACACTCTGCTGCAGGCAATGCACAGGCTGAAATGTGATAGTCATGGCCCTGACACAACGCCGACTGGAAGCCAGGAGCTGTCAGAAAGGTCAGGATTTCAATAACGTGTCTGCATTTCCAGTGCTCGTTGCATTCCCTTCTCCTAGTCTGTTGTTTCCTTTCCATACCTCTTTGGAGCTGTATGAATCAATGGACCTTCCCAGAGAAAAAAATGTAGTAAGTAAATAAATGAGGAAAGTGTCACAGTCGGAAATCTCCTTCAAAACCTTATAGAACCTTTTGGAGCACGGAGACAACTCTCGACCATTGAGCTCTCTCGAGCAGCTCTCTACTCTGAAAGGTCTGTACCTTTCCTTTTTCTGAAGTGATTTGCTAATGCCCTTCTCGTCCTCTGCGTACCTGCCAGTTCTGCTCACATATGTTGCTTAAATTGAAACATTTACAAGGTGTGAATGACCAGGTTTAGGGAGGAAATTTGATCCATTGCATTTAAAAATTTAAGGGTTGTGCTCTAATTTGTCTGCAAAATTATATCAACTCAAGTGAAAATTAGATAAACTTAGGACAGCAGTTCTCATCTGAATTTTAGCCTTACCTGAAAGCATCAAATTGTTACTTACATTTCTGCTGTGGGAGCTCAGTGTAGGCTGCAATATCTGTCTGAGGAGCTGGATGTGTAGCAAGGTCCTGCACCAGGTCTGACCGACTTGTCTGTGGTCATGCAGCAGGGCTGTGACGTGGTCTAGGGATCTGACAGTTAGTCCAGTGCTGTAGCGATGATACAATCCTTTTGTGCAGATTGCTGATCTTTTTTCCACTAATGGACCCTTACAACATTTCCAGTGGAGTGAAGTATTCCGCAACTGAGGAGGAAATGTGAGCCTATGAGAGTGATGTTGATCTTCACAACCATCGTTGCAGACTTTTTAGATGTGTCCACAGTTCCCTTCCATTTGAAATGCTCGATAGTTTATTTGAGACCAGTTGCATACTTTTTATCTTTGCCTTTAAGGAAATGTTCACCTTCCTTCAGTGAACACAACAAAGTCACAACAGTTAATAAAAACAAAATTAAAAATATCCCCTACATCCCTAGCCAGTCATTCCAAGCAAGCTTTTTTTAGACATACCATTTTTATAGCCTCTTTGTTTAGGGCTTTTTTTCCCCAGATTCAGTCTTCAGATTAAGCTGGGACTTCACTGTGTTGTGGTCCCACCTCGAGGTTCTGCCACATGATACATGGGAAGGCAGCACTGAACAGATTCCACCTGGAAGCATGTGGACCTTTGACTGGAGCAGTTTTTGTTCTGCAGGTGACTGCCCTGTATAATGAATGATATGTGTATGGCAGACTGAAACATCTTATTTTCATCCCTTTTGTCCATTTTTGCTTGCTTCAGAACTTGCTAATGATTTCAAAGCAGCAGCTGGGGAAACAGGCACATCTCTCAAGTAATACGAGGAGGATTTTAAGCATCACTAAAATCAGAAGAAGCTATGGGCCAATGTCAAAGAGCTCCCCTGCAAAACTTCAGATAGCCAGTAGGAATTAAAATGGTCATTTCTTTCAGCAGCTTACAGCCCTGCTTGTGTATAATCATGCTTACATGTATCACCATGGTCAGATGGAAAAGTGGCACTCATCGGAGGAGTGTTAGTAAACCAAGTCAGTCAAGGGGAAAGCTAGTATCTTTTATTTGACAAACTAATCTCGGTTGCGGGCAGGAGACAAGCTTTCAGGTATTCAAGTCCATTGTCAGGTCCAAGACAGCACACTGGTTTTCTGATTGCAGCTCTCATATTCAGCATTGGTCATGTGTGAACTTACCTCAGGGGATAAAACCACTACCAGGAGCCACACATCTCTCTTAGTGGGCCTTTCTGCAAGAAACACATTTCTTTTCTTCCATTAAATTCTTTAAGAATGAGGAATTATTCACAGCTGCTGGATTTATGAACTGGGCACAGTAACTGCATGCACTGTATAGCTTAAAAATGAAGCTAACTTTGACTTTCAGTTTGTTTGTTAGCAAATTGGCCATGTGTATCCCCAGCAGGATTGCTGGAGAGAAACAGTGTCCACTGTATTCTGGCTCGGTGTAATCTACATTTCTAATTAAGGCTGTTCACAAGTCCACTTCTCTGACATGTGCAAAGAGCAAATAATAAAGCAATGAGAAAATAGCAATCTGCAATGAAGCCTTTGTTTTAACATTCTTTTATCTCTCTCATATAAATGCCGAGTGCAGATAGCACAAAGGATGCCCTGACAATGCTACTTGCTGCTGCAGAGGGTTGTAGCACTTTTGGTTGCTCTGATCTGCTTTCCATCTCCAGGGTCTATCTCTAGGGAGTTACCCATTTAGGCACTGAGAGTTTGATCACAAATGGCTCTGAGTGCTTCTAGATCCTGTTGGTTTAGGTGGCATCTGGGGAGTCTGTCTCTTCAGCTTGAAATTCATTCAGCTTAATGATCCTTTCCGCTTGGAGCCCTCCATGGTTGGTTCAGGAGCTGAGCTGAAGCACAACTGTGTTCAAAACCAGAGCTTCCTGAACTGCTCTCCTGTGAGGTTTGCAGCCTTTGGTATCTCTTATCTCTTTTGGAAGGAGAGATGGATTTTGAAACTTCTAAAACAACTTATACTTTCAGCCTTTCTTCTGATCACTTGACACGGTTTGCAAACACCCTGTGCTTTCACCCAGCTGGAGCTTCTCTTAGAGCTGAGCTTCTTTCATCCACCTCGCTGCCCTTCTTGCTTAGTACCTCATCAGCTGACTTTGGAATTTGTGTTTCTTGTCAAAGTACCATGCCCTCGGTGAAGCCCCAGGCCGAGTGAGATAGTCATCCAGTCTGCCCCACTGATTAGACTGGTTACCTCTGATTTGGGGACTGCTCAGAAGAAGGGAGAAAATGAAGTGGAAACCAAAGCTCCAAACGTATGAATTTTCAAGGGAAAGGTTAAATCCACTTCATTGGGGTGTGAGTTGCTGATAATTCCTATGAGAGTTTCTCAGAAGAAGCTGCTCTGGGCCAAAATGCAGTTTAAGTGGAAAACAGTGTCCAAGGCGTTTTGTTTCTTTTCAATTTTCAGTGCAGAAAAACTCTTTAATGGTTTTAAACACTACATTCCATCAAGAGACTTAAGGAAACGGAGGCCATCTTTGTTGGCTTTTTTTCTGTACAAATGTAAACTGAAGGTAAATCTACATTTGCAGTGCTGAGAGAATACAAGTCTTGAAGGTGCATTGGCAGAGAAGTAGTCTGAGACACCATGACCTCCTTGTGCATCCATCTGTTGGATTTAGGAGAGTTCATTTTGGGTTTGGTTTAGCTCTTGAGACTTGTGCTGTTGCTGTCAATAAAGGCACAACCTGCAGCATTAGATCACTGTTTCACTCCACAGAGCTTTTCTCATGTGACAAATTTTTCTAAAGCCCCACTACTCAGTCCTTCTCAAGTACATAATCTAAGGTGGTGTATCCCCAGTGTTCGGAAGTTGTGACAGGTTTGTCTAAATCATGGATTGCTTTAAAAAAGCAAAAGAATTTGAAGTCCTGTGGTTTTTGTTTTGTTGTTAGTTTCCTCTCACTGCTGAACCTTTAGCAATCCCTTCTTTCTATTTTTCACAATCTCTCCCCTGTTCTGACACTACGATATTCATACTGGTTTTTGCTTTTAGAATTCAGTGTTAAAACAAAATAAAATCAAAATATCCTAAGACTTGTGATATATAACCACAAGACTTGGCAGTATTTTATTTTCCTTCAAATGCAATGTCTTCTTTTCACATACAGGTTTTCTCAGATTTCTTTTACTTGAGGAAGCAACCTGGACTTTTGATTTTGCTGGGCATGATATAGAAAAATGAAGAGAGGAGCAACGGGCCGTTGCTATGAGTGAGGCAGTGAGTCAATGCTGGATGGATGGATGGAGGAGCTTGCTCTAGTGACCAGATGGGGGAAAGCTGGAACTGGGATGTGTAATCTGAGAGCTCTTTTCCGTGAAGAGACAGGAAACATAGCTGAAGGGAAGCATTCACAAAAGAGGTAAATAATCTGTGAAGTGGTTAATCTTTGTCCTGTTTGGGCTGTTTTGTCTATTTGTTGTTGTATTGCTCTGCTCATCCTTCTTTTTTGTTGGAACCAAGGTGTACCATGCACATCGCCGTTTACGCCCTTTCACGGTTTCCGCTACCTCTGGCCTTTGGCGTTACAGTTTGCAGAACTGCTTGGTGAACAGGATGAGAGACAGATCCACTTCAGTCATTTCTCACTCTCTACCTCTTTCTGTGGGTTAAAATTCTTCAGGATCTTGTCCCTGGTATGATTCATAGCCTGGAAGACAAGAACACAGCTGGGGGCTGTAGTATGCAACAGGTATGAGAAGGAAGGGAGATCCTTTATGCTGCTGTTGTCACCAAAAATAGATCTGTAAGACCAATGATAGAAACCCACAAGATTAAATACAAATAAGAAAGAGCAGAGTTGAATCTTACTTCTTTGCTAGCTGGAGAAGAATAAATGTTATGGGCATACATGCGCTTCCCACATAATTCCAGCCTGTGATGTGCAGCTTTTATTTTAAGTAGAAGCTCTTATTTTAAGATTATAAAAGGAGAATTTCCTGCTTCTCCCAGTTCCTTGCAGAGGCCCAAACCAAGACATCCCACCTGTGATCCTTGGGCTGGGAAGATCAGACCCGAGAGAGTCTTACCTACTGTGTGAGAACAGTGAGGACCCACCTCCCTCGCCCATCTCAGGCTGTGAAAAAGAGCACATGGCGGTAAAGCGCTTTGAGATCCTCAGATCAGGAAAGGTCAGGAGAGCATCGCCGTCTCTTTCAGGAGCTCCAACACCAAGGGGAAAAATAAATCACACAAAGCTTAAATAGGAAACCGCAGCTGCTGTCAGATTAAATCTGTTACAAGTGCATTCCACTGCCTCGCTGAACAGTGTTTTATTTCACACCTCAAAATGTGAGGCCCCGTGCCACGGACTTGCTCCTTTTTCCCTATTCCCCCTAGATGACTTAACAAGCTGAAAGTGCAGCTGGAAATTAATGCTTCCTGTCTTTTTAAATAATGTGACATTGAAATCCTGGTATTTAATGCGTTGGCATTTAACATGCCACAATATTTCAGTTACTTTGCACTGGTTGGGGTGCAGAAGTGTTATTACAGCTGTTCTGAAATTCTGACAAAGAGGTGCATTTCTCTTTTCTTTTTTATTTTTTTTTCCTCCACTATGTCCCACCATAATTGCTTTTTGCTGCATCTCTGAACCGTAACCATGGCGATCCGCCACATTCATCAGAGGACCCTCTTGTTGTTTTGCTTGTGTGAATGTAAGAAGGGGGAAAAAAATAAAAAAGAAAAAAGAGAGTATGGGGCATAAAATATTTGCAGAACTTCCCAAAAAAGCAATTTTTTTTTTTTTAATTTCATCTTTTTTTTTTCTTTTCACCCTGACAGAAGCTGTACTGGAGCCATGGCCTGGGCAAAAGACCAAGGACTTGCTCATATCCTAAAAAAGGGAGAGGCTGAGTCTGGTTCTGGAGGTATCACTCTGTGGAAAACAGACTTCAATAACTGGAGCTTTCAAGCCATTCCCTCCTGAAAAGAGGAATTGTTATGTGCAGAAGGGGCAGGAGAGGTTGACCCTTCTCCATTTCTGTCTGATGACAAACTGGTCCTTGTTTGGTGAACAAGTTAATGCAGAACGTCACTACCATAGTAAAGTCATGCCATTTCTGACTGGGGAAGGAGAAACCGCCTGGCTTTGGACAAAGGTTTGGAGTTGCCCCTTTCTGGCTTTGCTGAGGACATGGTCTGCTACTCATTCCACAGGTGGTGAGGAAGGACAGATGTTGAAACCACTAGCTGTGGTGGGGCAGGCAAAAGATAAAGGGGGGAAATGGGAATGTTCTTCCTCTGACATGTTTTTCAATGTGTGGCACCTCAGTATACTTCTCTTGCACTGCTGCAAAAAGCTTTGAAAATCAGCCTGCAGACTTCTGTGTAGAGGGACTTGGTCAGTTCATCTTTGCTCAGTCTGCTCATGTCCTGGAGCTGTTTAGAAGGGATAGGAAAGCTGCCTGATGTTCAAAGTGTCCTTTGATTGGCTTTGCCCACCCAGAGTAGCAATTCCAATCCATCAGTCAATGTTGATCAGTTCTCCAGGACACAAGGAAAGAAAAGCCAGCAATGAATGTTAGAGGGTCTGCCTGGGATCTTGTAGCATGGGGCAATGGCATTTCCGCTGTCCAGTCTTTTGGGTGAGACGGCTGGGGACAAGGGTTTGGTGCACTGTAAAACCTGGCTGCTCTTTTCTGGGAGCTCTAGGAGTCACACCACATGTATTCATGCAGTGTGATTTAGCTATCAAAGAGATTTGTCCCCCTGTAGAGGTAATACAGCTTATTTCCATGGAAGAGAAACAGCTGTGTGGTATTATTTTCCAATCCTTTGACATGACAGCCAAGAACACGGCGATGAAGCAGCTGTGCTCTGGATCCTATGGCAGCACTCACCAGGTGATCTTCAGAGATTTCCAAAATGTCCTTGCTGTGGCAATCATCTGTGGCAGTACCTGATTGTCTTGTAAAGCAGTAGCTCTCGACATAAAGCCTCATCTGAATGAATAATTTTATGTCCCAAGGCTGTAAGTTGTTCTACTCAGGAGCAAGGCTTTGTTTTGGCTTTATAGCATTTGGCATGGAGGCTTTGGTGTCTGAGACTTTGGTACAGCAATAGGCTGATGCGATTCACCTCAAAGTCCAGTTTGAAACTGCTGCACTTGGAGTTCTCTTGTGTTCCTGCTCTGCAGTGGCTGGTAGCACTCATCAGTAATGATTGTGGAGCTGTGGCAATTAGGGGGGCATCTGCCCTTCCTTGTTTGCTTTCCCTCAGCCAGCTACACCTCTGCCCTCTCTACCTTCCTCACTGGTGTGCTGGTGGATCAAAGCCTATGTGAGTGCTGCCAATGCCCTAGTTTGTGGACTGGGATCTCAGCACACACTCAGCCTGTGTCAGTGGTTTCAGCCAGCTTGCTGGACCATGTGTGGAGCTGGCTGAGGCAGGGGCACGCATCTCCTGCCATCAGCACAGAATCCCTAGAGGAGGAAGGTTCCTCAGGCAAAGCTACTTATTGATGTGCCTTAGCATAGGCATTTGCTGGCGAGGCAGAGCCACCAGACCATTGCTCAGTGACCTGAGAGGTATTTGGTTGGAAAATGTCTGGTTCTGTTCTCGTCTGCGAGCCATATGATCTGTCCCCAAAGATGCAGCATAGCAAAGGCCCTGGGGCCCTCCCATAGGTGACAATGGATACGCTGGGCTCTGTGGAGCAAACTGGGTTGTCTACAAGTCAAAAAGTCTTAGAGAACCATTTCTAGGTGGGATTGTCAATATAGAATAACAAAGCAAAAAGCACTCCAGGGTAAATGTTATCAGTGATTATTTTTAACTTTATTTTTACTGTTTCTGATGTGTTCTTCAATCTGTCTTGTTGATGTTTGTTTTTCTATTTGTGATAAGGGTCATATGTCATGCCTCCCTTGCATCAGGTGCTACACAACCATGTACTGTCCTTCCCCCAGACAGTTCTCAAAGTCTTTCTCTGTACATGAGTTCTCACTGGTACTGCCATTGTACATCCCCTTTAACAGGAGTGTCTTTAGAGGGTGTTGGACTCCTTATTTCACTTCCCAGAAGCAATGAAGAGGTATGAACATCCTCACTGGGAACAAAATAGGATATAAAAAGTCTGATAAAGTTTCAAAATATTTTCCATAATGAAAATTCTCAATCAAAACTCATAATAATTGGCAAGACCTCAAATTCAGTCACTTAGATATGTAGTATAGTGAAGCTTATTTAGCCTTGGGTTGTTTTCTTGCTTTCTGCTCCGTTTTCCCACCTAAAGAGAATGTATTTCCTACACATTCCATAAAAAACTGGGACCTAAATGGTAATCTCAAAATATATTTTCAGATATTTCAGCCCTAATGTACAACTTCCAAAATATTAAAAATTCCCTGCTAAATTAAAAAGAAGCTTCTATCTGTGAAAGAATGTTACGTATGCTGTTTGCAATGGGCAATTAGAGGACAAAGGTAGAACCTTTTTTATGAGTAGGACCCGGGCTAAACCTGTTCCAACTGTGTTTGATTAGAGGTTCCCTAAGTGTTTGTCTGCAGATATAGAAACCTATTAGTGAAAATTTTATATAAAGCTAAAGCTACTCCTATGAAACAAACTGAAACAAGGTAAATTAAGTGGAGATTAATATAAACTGAAACAGCAACTTTGCACTGAAGAACTGTCTTAACTTTTTTTTCAAGGAAAATAGTACAATGAATGATGTAAGGTCCCACTGGACCTTGTGAGGTCCAGCCTGTAAAGCTGCAGGAGCTCTGGGAATGCAACATCTCATCTCAAGGAAACAGGGCCACAGTATCAGCTGGGCTCTGGAGCTATTTGTGAGTGTATGCTACAATCCCAAGGCAGCAATTTAGCTCTTTTTTTTTTGGCCAAGGTTTGAACAACGTCCAGAATTTTCAGTCTCCTGAGGATGAGAAACAATAAACTGGTTCTCCAGGCATGTGTCTTGGTGGTGCTGGAAAGGTGCACTTTTCATACTGCTAATCTCCAAGTGGGTTACTGTAGCATAAGGTAGGTTCTGAGCCACAAATGATTTTTTCCTTTTTTTTTTTTTTTTAGCTATCTTGGTTGTTACGGCTGAACACAAAACAGGGCTCAGTGGGGCCGTTTGGTGGAGCTGCCATAGGCAGAAGAAGCTGCTGGAGGTTTCCTTGGAGCAACATTGCAGCGGTCTGTGTGATGAGCACCAGGAACCGTAATGCCAGGTAGAGCAAATGGATCACAGAGCTGAAAATTAAATATTTTTAATTAAAATCCACATCTGCAAGCTGCTTGCCGGGAGCCAGGATTTGGCTGCTAAATTATCCTGACACACTGGGATCACCAGTGTCAGAGACGGTAGTCCCAGAGAGGCAGCCAGCAGATCTCGCTGGTTAATATTTTAAAAGGTGCTGGCGCCTGATGGAAACTGTCTTGTGAAACAGTCTATCAAGGCTGATTCTGCTTGTGAGTGGTATCATTCGTGGCTGTCACCTCTGTCTACAGGCCAAGCCTGTCTTTGATGCAGATTCCAGGATGTCTTTAAGCTTGCTTTCAATGCTATGGTCACTGAACTTGGTGTTATGCCAGCAATATGCCATGACCTCAATAAAGCCATCCCCAGAGCTCTTCTAAGTTGCTCCAGCTGCTCTTTCGGTGGTCGTGGGTAGCATCTCTTCGTCACTCTGTCTTCTCTCTCAAATATGTTTAGGCAGGAGGAGGCTGAGGAGAGATGGCTAAAGCACTGCTAAGGTTACAGAGCTGCGGATTTGTCCCATATGCCCCACGTGTCCCACTCCACTGCTGGCTTGTGTCTCTCCGTTTCCCCAGCTTCCCTGTTGGCCACCTTGCACCCGTGACCAGAGCATCCTCCTGAGCAGGGGTTTTGTTGCTCTGTGGTCTGAAGAGACACTCTGGGGCTGGAAACACATGGCAAGAGAGGTTTCAGTTCACCATCTTTTTTGCGGTTAATGAAATAACTCTGAATCTGCCTCGCGCGATCCTTCCTAATGCAGCTATGGAGGCAGGGAAGAGCTGAGGTGGAGTTAATTACTTGCCTCTGCACCATTCTGTGTACGTTATAGGCCGTGAGAGAAAGGGTTTGAAGCCTTTTAGCAATGATTTCAAAGCCAGAGAGCAGAGCAGCACATTTATACCTGGTTAATATGCCTCAGCTCTCATCAGCATTTAGCAACCCCCTACCTTCCCTTTACTGCTGTGCTGATTTTCTATGCAAATGGATCCAATACTATGTTAGATGATACAAAACTTGTATCGTCTTTCAGCAAGGAAGAAATAATGCCAAGTTATTGATTGATTAAGGATTAATCTTTCTTAGATTAAGAAAGAAGTGTCAGAAATAGTTTAGAAAGGCTTTTGGGAGGAGAAAAATTGGAGCTTTCTGTTCCGCTCCTAAATTTCAGATTTGGTGTTTAAGTTTGTGTCTACTTAAAGGGAGAAACAGGGGTGGTAAGGGAGAGCTGAGAATTTACAGGCTTCAAACTTGAAGATCTCTACAAGACAAAAGCTTGTCACCCTCATATATCTTCCCAATCAGTTGAGAAACAAGACTTAATCAGTTGAGACAGTCGGAGCAAACAGGGTTATCTTTCAGCTTTCTCTAAAAGTGGGCAGATTAATACTTAATTCTGTCAAATGAGAAGTGAAGTTTGGAGAAGCCAGCCCGCCTCAGAGAAGGGCTGCTGTCAGCATCAAGGAAGAGACGATGAAACGTGAATGGTCGGGTTCACTTTAGTTTAAAATCAATTTCATTTGCTCTAACACAACCTGGTTGTGTTTGTATTTCCAGTAATGGCTGGGAATAATTAATTCTCCTTCATTTAACAGATCCCTCGCTCCTCATCACTCGAAAGAAACCCCCAAATTATATTAAAAAATTACTTTGACAACAAATTAACTCAAGATTTTAAGCCAGTTGTCAGTGTCCCTTTAAGTCAAATTCTCTTTCTACTTATAGTACAGATGCATGAAAGAGGAGGCTGCTGTTCCTCAGCGAGCACAGAGGAAGATTGAGTTGTGCGTGGGAGGACAGAACAGGAGAACACTCCAGTTACTTGGGCCACTCCTCCAGCAAAATTAATAAGTATTGTTAGAAAGTACTTTTCAAGGGAAAAAAAAAAGTTAATCTCCTAAGTGTAACTGAATGATGGGACTGAGCTGGCAATAACAATAATTAAGAAAAAAAAAAAAAACTTTATTGAAAAAAGTTGGCTAATTTTCTCCACCATTCAGGCTTATTCTGGAGAAACAGGAGATAGCATTTTTGTCACTGTTTCCAAACTGGATAAATCACCCAATCTACAAGCCATAACAAATCTTTCTTCTGTTCCAGCTCTTTCCGAAGTTATTTTTCCTCCAGAGAGCGAGAATTGTAGCCCAAACTTGATTCAGAAGGATCCAGGATATTCAAGCCTTCAAAGGTTATTCAGACACAAACTAAGACAGACCATCTAGCAAGCATGTGGGGATTGAG
The DNA here is from genome assembly GCA_013400335.1 of Eurystomus gularis. Classification (NCBI taxonomy): domain Eukaryota; kingdom Metazoa; phylum Chordata; class Aves; order Coraciiformes; family Coraciidae; genus Eurystomus; species Eurystomus gularis. Next base: position 145,133 of record VZZY01022446.1, read on the forward strand.
TTCAAAATCAAATTTAGGTAGTACAAATACCCAGAAGAATTTTCTTTCTATTTTCTATTTTACCCCATCACTCATATATTGTACTATTGAGTTATCTAAAGAAATAAAACATGTTTATGTTATCTAGGTATATTCAGCAAACTTTATTCCTCTCCCAGGAGTTCATCCATCAGTTCCAGCCTCCATCTAAGCTGGAGACGTGTGGATCTGTAAGTATATCATTGCATCTTTCTACCCCCTGTTCCTCATGATGGCTGATCAACAATACTTCAAAGAAAGGTCAAAACTGAACCCAGACAAACCCCATAAGCCTGCCAGAAGACAAAAAGGGTGAGGGGAGGGAGAAATCGTTCTTGCTCTCCAGAAGTAACCACAGAAACCTGATGCATAAAATAAATACAACGCAAATAAAGAGCAATCCAGTCTCTTTTCAGCCCTTTGGGGAATATACTGGCACACAGGATTCATGTCTCCTTGGCAATACAATCCTTTCCAAAGCCTTATAAAATTCTAGTTCAGATTCCTTACTATAACTGCGCAATTTTAGAAAACTCTAACAGAGTTTCAATGCTTAAATAATCGATACTCATACTTTAATTTTCATGGTAAGATTATTCATGGCTGATCTATAATTAACTGATGTAGTTCCAATAGTTTACTTAAATAATCTCTTTCTTTACCATTCCCCTGGCTCCACCATCCTGAACCCTAAATATATTTAAGAAGTGTCATTATAACCTTTTAAAATCTTTAGCTATTTAAATAAGACAAAGTCCCTTAACCTCTTCTTAAGGGAGAAGTCCTGTCATGGACACTTGTCCTAGTAAAGTTGTGTTCTTAAATACAGGTACCAGAACTGGATGAAATATTTCCGTGAGTTTTTACCAGTGCTTTGAACGTCGATACAATTATTTTTGGTTTTACCAAAAACACCTCTCCTAACTTGGTCCTGAAGCAACTGGTTATTGGCTGAACAATAAACCAAATTCTTTCTTTCCTCTGTGGCACTTAATGGATTACTTTTTTTTGCAAGGCTTTGACATTTCTTTTTGGAGGACTTGGTGGAAGTCTTTGGAAGAGTACAGCTGTGGCAGTTCCAGTTTGAGGAAGCCAGAGTACCTTTGCTGGTTGATGAAATCTTATTACTCCCTTTCCTTTTGGTATATCTTCAGCCGTTTTCAGCACAACTCAAAGCAGAGCAGAGGTTGTTTCTGTGCCCGGACAGTACTGGTAAGAGAAGTCACAATTGTATAATAATAGTAATAATAATAATACCTGCATAATGATGCTCTAGGTGATCCCCTCTTAACCTGTGCTCCTAATGTGGTTCCAAATTAGTAGATGAAAAGGGATTTTCAAACACAATGAGAGCGTTAATCATGCTCCAAGCATCTTTTGCTAGCTTGTTTTGCAAAATTGCAAGCCAATTCATATTGTCTGTCAGGTTTCCTAGGAGCCACAAACCCAGTTGAAGCAAATTATGGGGACTGTGTGGATTGCTCAGATGGTACTTCAGCAGCTCCATGGTGGTTTCCTGTGTGTCACCTGCTTAGACCAGTAGAGGCTCTCCTAAGTTATCATTCTACTTAGATCAAAGATCATATTTTTATATGAAGAATGCAATTATAAATAGTTTATAAAGTGTTAGTAAATTATTAATAGAGATACTCAAGTCATGAATAACATGTTATAGATTATTTAAAGCACATCAGTTCTAGTAGCGTAGATGAATATAAACCTGGCTAATAAGCACAGTATTGAACAGTCCATAACAATTGATTTACTCATTATTAATGTATCTATTACTACTTTATTAACCTGTTGTTCACTATTTACATGATTACCCTGGCAGTAAATGAATCTAAACTGATTTCTTTTGAAACAATCATTTGGAAAAGTCATTCTTCTAGATTCTGAATTTTGAATTTACTGAAGAAAAAACATAAGCATTTTTTTTGTCCCTGTAGTAAATTAAAAATGTGGTTAATTGTTTTCCATGGCTTCCCAAAAGGTTATATTCCCTCTGCCACCACTGTTAAAACTCTTTTCCATAAGATGGTCAAATTAATGGGCAAGCAAGGGAGTAAATGAAAAGAATTATTCTCACCTAGGGCTTTGAAAGGAAAAAGTTTACAACCTGACAAATGGAAGTTAACAGGACTGGTGGAAGTGTGGTCCACATGCAAGTACAGTGGTAAGATGGATGGGATGTACAGGTCTTGTTGTACACGACGTTATTTGAGCACAGGTCCTGGGATGACACTGAGGAAGGCGAAGGTAGGGTGACTATCAGGAAGCGTTTCCTGGCAGCAAGGTCTGTCGGGCAGTGGAATGATCTCCCTGGAGAAATGGAGGAAGTTCTGTCGCTGGAGTCAATTAAAGGGTAGTCTAGACAAAACCCCCATTAGGATATTCTCCTAAGGACCAGCCTTGTAGATGGGGAGGGAAATGACATGAGGGATGGGAAAATGACCTCATCCATCTCTGTCACCTCTAAAATGCAGAGAGTGTCTTGGTGTTGGCTACCACTCCACAGAGGATGCCAGTAAAGATGTTAATCTTAGGGATGGTTTTGTGATATAGGTCGGAAGGAGTCAGTAAATATCAGTGACTCGTAAGAACTGGCAAAAAAGTCCTTATGACGTGTCTTCTGATCACTATTTTTTGGTGTGGTCTGTATAATAGCTAGCAAAGCACATTGGAAAAAAACTCTTTGGTCCATTAATCGTGCCCAATTAGTTAGTGTTTGGGTTTCATCATCATAAAAGATAACAAAAGAAAAAGATTGAACTGCAGTAAACCCAAAGACATTGGAGCGTCCTATGCTGGAGACAGTCATCTTGGCTCCATCCACAGCTGCATTACTCTAGAATTAGTGCTGTAGCATAATCAATAAAAGGAGCTCAACTATACCAGAGTAATTGCACCTGGCTTTATTTTATCTCTTGTGACAGACCTTGGCCCTGTGGTTTGTGGTGGCAACGGCTGCTTGGTATTCCTGCCGTCCTGGTGGGAGGGTTGGTTACCTGGGGCACCCACTGGCAGAGAGTCACTGGCAGTGAAGGAAGCTCTATTGACATCTCTGCCCTCTCCATCCTGGTCTCTGGCAGATGGGACATAATCAAGGACCTCATCTGCCTGCCTGGCTGTGAGGTATTGGAGTAGATCCCTGTTGGTTTTGCAGGCAACATAAATGTGATTAGATATAGGGCTTCTCCAATTTATACAGCATTGGCACCTTCAAGAGCTGGCAACCAAGAGTGACTTTAAAACATCTCAGGGATGCACCAGATAAGTGCTTAGCTCAAAAACTAGCCCTACACCTTATGCAGGCTGACAAGGGTCTGTCAGGCTCTAAGTGTACTGAAGAACAGGGAGGAGATAATGATTGTTTTTACTAAAGTAGGAATTATTTTCATCCTGTGCAATACAAGTTTAATAATGTGCATCCAAGGCATAACTGTACAATTCATCTCATAGAGCAATATCCTGAAAATTACACTTTAGTTAACAAAGCACACAGCAATCCTCTCCTTGTCTAACAGCTAGAAGTCCCAAAAAATCAGGTAGAGAAGGCTAAAAGTTCATTTTCTTTCTCTCACACAATGTAAATTGCTTTTGACTGTTTGTTTTTGTTTAGTTAGTTGTTTGGGTTTTTTTATAAAGAGAGTTTCCAAGGTCATTAAAAATGAATGGGGTCCTTTAAATTTCTAAATACCAGAGGAGCTCCCATTAGCTCTCATCCTCCTGTCAATGTCTTTTCGGGGATATTGAAGCCACAGATGCGGAGGAAATGCGCCCAGTTGGTAGATAACGCCTGACTGGCCTCTGACCCTGGGGTTAAACTGCTGTCTGGGCTGCGCGGACCAGTATCCCCCTTCCCAGGGATGGAAAGCTGCCAGCCAGCTGTCAGCGTGCCAGGGCATTGCATCCAGTGCAGGGACATGATGATAGGATATCTTTTTAATGTCCTTTCATACCCCTCTGCGTTAGCAAGGACAGGGGGGATTGTGCGAGCCGGCGCTGAGCCTCCCATCAGTTGTGTTTTCATAGCTGCCAACTAAATCTGATTAGTTTGTCTGCATTCCCGGGAAAGTAAATCTGCTGTTTATCGCCGGGTCCATCAAATCCTGGGTATTTCGACTGATGCTTGTTAAGGCATATTATTATTTATTTTCGTTATTGTGCAATAGCCACAAGGATTTTCACAGTCTGTTGAATTATAGGTAAACGGGTGGTTTATCAGGCTAATACAATGAGACTGGTAAGCCAGAGCCAGCCTCTCTGAGCCTCTGCTGCAATAAGGGAAGGGACAGAAAGACAGAGATTCATGTAGCTTTGATTTGGTCCTGATGGCACTAAGGGAAGAGTGATTGTGGTGGTTAGTGCTGGGCAAGCCACCAAAGCGATTTGCTTGTGGACTGAGCCTTGCGTGGAGACAGCTTCTTTCTGACTGCCCTGCTCGCAGGGGTCCCCCCATGCACTGCTACAGAGCAGTTCCTGCCTAAAAAAAAAAACAATCCAGAACATGCCCTGCCAAAGTCTGGATATGCTATAGCTTCATTAACATCATCTTGAGCTGATTTGGGCCAGGTACCAGGGAATTAGGGACACTTTCCTTCCAATCCATCACAAATGATAGTGTTTGCTGCTGCTGTGGTGACTTGGCCCCTTTGAGGTTCCTCCCTGCCCTGGCGGTATCTGCACTTGTAATTTGCACTGTGAGTTTACAGATGGGAAATTGAGTTTATGTGACTTGCCCCAAGCCATACGCAAAGTCTGTGCAGAGCAAGGCACTGAAATGGGGAAATTCAGGTCCTGAGCTAACCCCCTGCCCATCTTCCTTCCTCCAACCTGGAGTGGAAAACAGAGGTCCCACCAGGCATGCTTTAAAGCATGGCATATAAGGAACAGTAGACATGGGACTAACAGCTTCCAAACAGGATCTTCCTACCTAAAATACATCCAGCAGTTCAGCTGCAGAAAAGACTCTTCACTTCCCTCTGTATTACACTTATGCTTAGCTGCTTCCTATCCCAGACGTGTCTGCATCTTTGTGGTGGGTGAAATGCCTCCTGTGAGGACACAATCTAGACAGCTTTTATTAGAACCAGTTTTCCTGCACTTGGAAAAGCTTTTACTCAGCACGGGCTATCACTGTGATGCAGCATGGTCTTCAAAGAATACACATGAACAGACTGGTGCTCTTCAGTCACATGGGCAGTATCTTTCGCTCTCAATGTAGGAGCTTCTAGTCTTTGCTTTCACCTTTTTAAAAATTACGTGTTTAGAAAGTGGATTTCATAATATATGTGTTTTCCTATGATTGCCATGAATGAATCCTTAGGAAAAAAAAAAAAGTGATTTTCAATCTGGGAGTAAAGCAGTGAGTACCATGACAAGGGTTCATAACATCTTTTCCTCAGGTGGTACAGACCTACGGTTAGTCTCAGTTTGAGTCTTGCCTTGTTATACTTACACAGAAATTAGAAAATCAGACTCGAAATACTGCCAGTGTAGCCGGTTTGGTTAGCAGAGTCTCTGGTGAGAAAGTGGATTTGGGTGTAAAGTGCATTTGGCTTAAACTCAGCATTGCTGAAGCTTCCTCCGTGCATCTCTTCCACACCAAAACCCCTCACACAGAAGTATTCAAGTTGATGCTTAAAACACATATAGACTTGGGAGAGCACATCTGCTGGCAGCAACAGCAGCTGTACAAAAGCAGCCTCTGCTTGCTTTCATCTCCTTCCTAATGGAAAGGAAAATGGAGCATAAAGATATTCTGCAGAAGGTTAAGTGCTCCTGTCTAAATGCGGTGGGTTTGGTGGAGTCAATGAAGCAAAGCTGGGGGGGGCGGGAAGCAGGCAGGGGGGGCCTGGAGGGGATGCACCGGTTTCTGTTGTTTGGCTGCAGATGTGTTATTCCAATTAACTTGAAAGCGGGAATGCGAGGGGTGAGCAGGAGGGAAGGTGAGGAAGTGTTTTTATGGCAGGAGGTGAAGTCTACACTGTAGACAGTGATGGAGATGGCCCTCCTGGTCTCTGCAAGGTCATCTGGTTTTATGTGAGGCGAGAGGTGTAAAACCAGTATGTGCAACCCAAACAGGAAGGGCCTGAATGGCACATGTGGAAGAGCTTAACAGGCACATGCTTGACCCAGGGCTTGGATTGCCGCTCATCACTGAGCGGCCCCTGTAATTACAGGCTTTGCTGGACACGCCACTATAGTAAGTTACAGGATAAGCCACTTGCCTTAATTTGGCGATGAGCGCTGCAGCTTGACTATGTGTACATGTCAAGGTCTATAGGCTTGTTGGGTGGATGGCTAGCATTAGGATGGAGATGGAAGAAAAGATCTTTAAAACGCCCCTGCTGGACTGCAATGCTGAAAATACCTCTAATTGCACTGTGGTGAGAGTTTGGTGGCTAAACGGCATTCCAGGCTGAAAAAGAGAAAGAAAGGAAGTGCTGGGGGAAGGCGGGGGCAGGCTATGGTAATACTGAGAATAAAAGTTAATTAAAAAATAAAATCAAGAGAAATGTGTCTCTAAGGCCACTTCTTTAGCAGAGACCACCTGTCAAACGCTTCCCTGTCTATAAACCCAAGATTGGCTTCCAGTCTACTCTGCAGTTCTTTAATTTTTAATGCCTCTCCCCTAGTCTCACAGGTGGCTATTATAGACAGAAGCTGTCGCCTGTATAGATACAGATGGGTGTGATGCACACCCTGAACATGAGTGCTCAGGGTTCAGGGACTGACACCAGCCAGGAGCTGCCAAAGGAGGTTGTTAAAGTCTTGGCATAGTCAGAGATTGCAAAGTGTCTTCTTCCTTCTATTTCCTTGACTCTCCAAAATGTCATCTTGGTGCGTTTGAATTGACAGCAGCACTAGATAGTGAACTGAAGACAGGCAATTCAAGGTGTAGTTTGTGTGTGGGATTTTGAGGCGAGAACGGCTGGTTTTAATCCAGGCCTCCTCTGTGTTACAAGACTTAACTTCTCCATCACCATGATTCCAGGTGAAAAATAAGGGAGTCGTAATTCTTTACCTGACTCACAGGGGTGTTGTGAGGCTCAGTTAGTTAATTATAGTAAAGCTTCTGAATAATAATCATAATAACACTTAGCAAATGAAAAGCGGGTATTATTATCGTTAAAGTAATGACAAGGCACCCTGCTGAAAGAAGCAAATATAATGCTGATTATTAAAATCATTTGTATTTAGTGGCAAATGTTGCTGCTGCTTTATAAACTTAGAGATGTAATCTTGTCCCCAAGCCATAACAATAAGTAATTCTAAGTGCTTTGTTGTTAGGTTCCTCCGGATATAGGAACTAACAGGTACCTTCAGTCAGAAGGGCTTTTATCTTAAAAATTAAGAGAACAATGGAAGAAAAGAGAAGAAAAGCAACATCTTGCTGAGCCGAAGCCAAAGCTGGCTGCGCTGCCCTCTTCCACTGGTGCCTGCGTGCCCCGGGAGCAAGGGGTGAATTTGGGAAAAGTTGCAAGAGGACTAAAGAAGGAAGAGTAGTTTGAGCTTGGAGGATATCTGAAGGCAAGATTTTACACACATTCATTAATTATTTCCACAGAGCCCAATGCTACGCTCTCAGATTTGCCACTGTCCGTAGAGCTCACATATCTGAGCTTTTATATCCATCACCTCCCTTGAGCTCTGGGTGCCACAGCCTAGCCCAGCTGCTCTGGCTCCTCTTTCTTTTTTTTTCCCCTCATGTATATGGTTGAAGCTTTCTCCCCAAAAACTTTCCTATGCCCTAAACTTGCCCAGGCTCTAAACCCAGCAGTGCTGTGAGCCTGTCCCACCAGAGGGAGAAGCTGGGATAAGGAAAAAGAGGGAGAGTTTGGTTCAAACCTAGTCAAGGGAGAGAGCATACGATCTTGAAGAAAGCATCCATCTTCTTGAATAGTATTTTTTTTCTTCTTTTTTTTTGCCCTTTAACTACAGTTTAAGATGTGAGCGACTGGAAGGGGCTGGTCAAAAAGTCATTGCTGTCAACTGCCTCTTGGAAAAAATGCCTGCTCCCATCAGAAATATCCCCACTGCAGCTGGTCATAGCTGTCTGGCACCGAAGACAACATCTCAGAAAAGGGTAAAAATATTGAACAGGTCTCTGGAGAATATCGTCACTCTCCAGAAGTGCTCTCTCTGAGTCCTGCGTTAAAACAAATGGTAGAGAGGGGAAGAAAAAATCTACAGTCACTGTTTGTGTTGTATATTTTGCGGCAATGGATTGGTTCCGTTACTAGGGCTATTAATCCAGTGGTTTTTAGGAACACAAAATTAATTTTTGGAGAAAACAAACTACATAAATAAAATGAGTGTAATTGGATATTGTTACGTTTCCACTGATTCTAGGGTTGTAAACTGCAGTTGATGTTCATGGTGTCAGGCTCTGAGGTCTTTAATTCTGCTTCTTAAGGATGACTTATGCAGTGAGGGGCGAGTGTTTGCTTCAGCAAGTTTGACTACCTCAAAGGAATCCCAAAATTGCTATAAAAGGTCTTGCTGTTTAATACAAAATCTTTGCTTTTGGGCTACAATGTTTCACCTTAAAGCTGGCTTTTGATCTCAGGAATGGTTATTATTCGTATGAATCTAAGGCATGCGAATGTGGCATAAATATTTAGGCTGACATTCAGGTATTTGTATTTTACTGTTGGTTGTATTGCAGCTGAGGTTGCATTGTACTCTTGGTCCTGTGACTGCATGTCTCTACTTCCAAGGTCTTTTGTGGCTAGTTTTGGAGGGTTGAATTTTAACCATTTTCACATCCTAGGGTGAGAATACATATATTTTAACTTATGAGCCTTCAAGCTCACAAATATGGCAAACAAAGAATAATCTTTGTGGTACGTTAGACAACTCTTCACTCATCTTAGGAACCGGCCAGTAAGTTTTGATCCATTTCTGGAAGGGCAAGTTTTGAGACCTGGCAATTCATTGCCTTAGCTTGCAGCATCCTTAGACAGCACCGTGAGCTGCAGAGAATAGAAGACACTTTAGATATATGAATTTCCTTTACCTCTTATAAGGTCTTGAAGCTGGCATCTCGCTGAATGATTGGGTGGAAGAGAAACAGAATCCAGGGAGGTATGTCTTCTGGTCCAGTGTGGAAGAGACACTTAAGAACACTCTTTCGTTTTCTTTGTTTAATTTATTATACTATCATGTATAAACATCTTCAGGAAAATATTAATTAGAGAGTGTATTCCTTGACAACTAACTCTAAATGGATTAAACATGCTTTACTGGATGAAGCAAAGAGGTGTTGATTAAGAGAAATTGAATTGTATCCCTGAGATAATTTTCTGTCTCTGTATCTAGAGAATATAGGCAAACCAATGCTTGTAGAAGAAACTGAGCCACTACACTCCAAGTATCTCAAAAATAATATTCAAGAAATACATATTAATTGATGTAATGTAAAAATGCTTGATGCAAACTTGTGCTGAGACTTTAAATTGAGGTCCTGACCATTCTCTGTGGTCACTAGAGGATCCCATAAGAATGGGAACAACCTGGCAATTTCCAGTTTGGATAATTATGTTCTACCTCCTTAATATTTCCCATGCCCTTTCAATTAGTATGATAATCATCTCCACTTTGCAGCCTACACTGAAGTATAAGTGGTGGTACCTGCTGTTAAATAGCTGCCACGCTCCACCCCAGAATCAGCCGCTTTTCAGCAGTCGTGTTGGAGCTGAGAACTTTGTCATCTGGTGGGCACTGGCTGGTGGGACCAGGAAGGTGTGGGACTGCAGGACCATAGTGGGGGTCAGAGCTGCACCTTCTCTGTGAGCTGCTTTAGTGGCATTTCTGGATGAAAAGTCTAAAATATATGGAAGAGCTCACTTTAAGCAAAAGAGGGACAAATAAATGAGTCATATGGAAGGAGTGGAGAGTTGCTGTAAATTCAGTATAATAACAGCAGGTGAGGAGACCTCCGCTGCAGCTCAAGGGTGAATTTTTAGTATGACTAGTGCAGTCCATCAAGCAGCTGCAGAAGAATGAAGAGGTGTTGCAGCTCCCATCTCCCTGACAGTGTGATTTAAAGAACTGTTCTTTCCTGGCATGGCCTTGTGTCTTTCAGTTGCCTTGAGAGGGAGAGAGAACAGTGTCTCTGCTCCCTCATTGGCATTTGTCTTAAAAAAAAAAAAATTAAAAAAAAAGAAAGCAGAAAGAAAAGCAAGGTAGCGTGCAGTTGAGTGTTCGAGAGAGAGTTTTCCACGCTGAAACCCTTGGCCAGCCACTGAGTAGAAAGACAACAGGAATATTTCACTGTGCTTCACGAGATTTGTTTACATTCACCTTAATGGTAAGGAGTTTTTTAGACCAGCATTGCACCTTGTAACAGACACAGTTTGCACCCAGACAGCAGTCCCAGGTATCTTTTGGATAGCAGGGTTTCCTTGCAAGTGATATGTTGCTATTTTATATGTTTTTTGATGTGCAGCCTAAATGAAGTCTCTGAAGGAGGATCTGCCTTTTGCTAACAGCCATCATTTTTATATAAAGTCGAAGGTATTCATATTATGTCTTCATCTTCTATATCTCAACTAGTAACAATATCACAACTACTCCCTCCTGACAACTATATTCATTTCTCATTAAAGATATTTCATGTTTTATTCAGGAATTTAAATGAAGCTATCAGAGCCTGTAATAGCAACAGTTTGGGATAATTGTATCTCATTGATGGCAGCCTCAAGAGTTCTAATTAATATATATTTAGCTCCCTGGCTGTCTTTAGACCAAACGCCTCAGTATGAAAGACAGGGAGAGGGGATAAGGGGAGGGGGAAGGGAGCAGACTCCAAAATAACAGCCCCTTATTGAAATTTGGATAGGAAAATCTGTGTTGCAAGAAGGAACTGCGTGCTTTGGAATTTTTTTTTTTTCTTCCACGCTGTTCAATCCAAAATAACTTTTGAGATACAGAGTCTTTCTCAAGAAAAGAAAATACCAGAATATAGATTTACTGCCCACTTGTTTGGGGGGGAAGGAAAGATGATAAATATGTATTTTTCTCCTCCAATGATACACCTGATATCTGAGTTCAGCTTATCGGTGGTCTCTGCTTTTATTACCTCTTTCCCTGCCTCCTTCAGCCAGAGTGCTCCATTCAAAATTGCTCAGTTTCACAGATATGATCTGCAATGCAAACAGGCTTTCATTACACTTTTTCATACCAAAAAAAAAAAAAAGCTTACTTTGGTGTATGACTGATTAGCCCTCACCATACAGCTCTCAATTTTCTTATCCCCTTTGGGCTTTTTTATTCCCCTCCACCCTGCCTTTCCTTCAACACTACCTTTCTCTCTGTTGTATGAAATGAGTCTAGGAAAAGATTTGGGGAGGGGGTATTATTCTGTCATTGGAATTCATAGCACTTGTATTCACTTACAAGCCTGAACTATTTTCTCAAATCACTTCAGTCTCTGTGACTTTCTCAGACTGTAGTTTATAAATCACTTTTGTGGTACACTATCTAGAGGGGATCAAGACCCCTGGAAGCTGGAGTCATATTGAATTGCATTGTGTAACGGAGAGTCATTAGGAGTTTACAGTCAGGGGGAAAAAAGAAGTCTTATAAATAGGCTAATTCAACTGGCACTTATATGTTTTAAAGGCATTATTGAGGAAGGAGGATGGTAGTATTATTTGCTCCCAATTTTGCTCTCATCAGCAGCAGCTAAGGGTGGCTCTTGAATAGAACAGGAATAGAGATTTTATAGACCTGCAGCTTTAAAACCTCTGTTTTTTTTCTCTTTATTATTTAAGCAAGTACTAAGGACTGTTTAGAGGTTTCTTTAACTGGCTTCCAAGCTGGAAGCGAATCCACCATATACTAGCTCAAATTGCCTCAGTTTCTCCTGAAAAAGTGTTGCTTTTCTCTTACTTCCAGTAAGGTCTTCATCTAAGAAATGTATACTGTGCACAGTAGAACAAGGGTTTTCTAACAGTGAGAGGACTTTTGGTAGGAAGTTTACATGGCAGCTCATTCTTTCAGTCGGAATCTGAGTAAGGCTATTCCAGTAAAGCATCTTTTTTTAACCTTTTATTTTTCCTTTCTTCTGAAGTTAAAAAAAGAGTGATAACGTAATGAGACAGTATTTATTTCATCTGAGTGTGTTTCTCTTGCAGATTCATGGCACAGAAGTGTCAATCCCTGGGCGTTGCCTTTCTGCAGACAGGATTTTCTTGGCTGAGGTTGGAGGTATCAAATACCTGGATATCCTCACACAGGTGTGGTAGAGGGAGAACAATAACCAGAAGCAGGTGCCTGTCCCTCAGGAACTCCTACTCACTGCCAACAAGCTTGCTCCTCACCAAAATTGCTGTTTTTTTAAAAAAAATTATGACAATTTTCAGTATTGTCTGCAGATCTCATTCCTGTGTCATCCACTTCCACGCCATCTGCAAGGTCACCATGCTCGGCACCGACAGGATTTTCTCAGAAAAACAAGGCCAACCCAAAGCAAACCCTTGGTTAAAAACAAGAGCAGAGTCAGAAGTTCAAAGGGTGGAGAGTTGAACGGGCTCGTGTGGCCAGCAGCGACTCCACGTGAAGTGTCTCCTTGGGATTCGGTTGATGGGTTGCTTTGCAGCTCTGCCCCGGTGCTTCCATAACCTGGGTTGGAATCCAGCCCAGCCCTGAGAGATGGAGGGTCAGTCCGGTTTGATAGTGTAAGGTCAGAAATGGAATGAGGCTGGGATATCTCAATTGAGATTCGAGTGTATAAAAGTATAAATCAAAAAAGCAAAATCCTTGAAGGGACACCTTGCAGCTGTCTCGGGAAATGAAAGGCTTTAAAATAAGAAGACTCGAGAACACGAGAATCCTGCAGCCAGTGCAACTAATAAAGCTATTCGGTCTCAACTCAGAGAACAGCAAAGTCCTCTCTGTTGTCTGGAAAAGCAGAGGGTGTACTGCCAAACCTGGGGAGAGATGCTGCTCCTTAGCACAGCAAGCTGCCATGTTACTGGGGAGGTTATATGTGTAAGTAAATACAGATCAAACCACTTACACTGCTACTTTCTGATCAAATACATCAAAAAGGATATTTTAAAAAGGCTTTGCCAACTGTAGGGAGTGTCCTTGAAAACTCTTAGTAGGCTCAAAGTTCACCACCAAAGTCACAGAAGGGGAAGAGACTGGGCTTTTTCATCCACACTACTCCTGAATGCTGCTGTCTCATTTTGCTGCAGGATACTCATAATTTTATGCTTATTTAAACAGACACATATCTAGTTTATGGGCATATTCCAGGGGAAAAAAAAAAAAAAAAAAGAAAAAATGTCATGTAGCTTAGAGTGCAGTTCTCATGGGCAAACACCTGATCCCCTTTAATAAGAGATAAAAGGGAAACTATTCCCTTGCCGAGCTGCTACATTACAGGGCTTTGCTGGTAGCTGCAGTCTAGCGCAAGGCACAGCAAAGGCTCCGCTTGCAGGTACAGTGATTGTTGGCAGCTTCTGCCAATGCCACTTAAACCTGCTGTAGCAGAACCGAGTGCCACACAGTTAGGATACAGGAGAGGTTTAGAAGTTCAGGATGTGCACAGCTGCCAGTCAAACAGGTCAAAGATGGACCTAACTGATGTTTCAAGCTATATCAGCCTGGATCTGTACTGTTTTAAAGATGTAGATTCCCCACGCTCCCCCCCTCCCCGTGGTAGTTCCCAGTCATTTGATATTTTTATCGCTATTAGTATTTCCTTGAGGAAAGCGAGTTGAGTGCTGAACTCCCATGTGCTACCGTATTTCCCCCCTCCCAAGGATATTTATATGTTTACATTCGTGGGTTTTCTTTGAAATGCCCCATGCTTTGAAGTGCCCCATGGAGCACTTTTATTCTCTTGTAGTGTCTGTCATTAGTTAGTTGCAAGCTCTGGATTACTTTGTCTTGCCCACGGAGATGGGCAAAGTGGTTTTAAAAAACACAGATGTCTCAGCTGTGTAAAGTGATAAAAACAGTGCAGGCTGGAGTGGTGGGCACACCATAGGATGTCTCTTCACACAACTGTAAAGCTTCTGCAGCATTGTCTTTAACCAGTAACACAATGAGACATGCTAAAAGCAGGTACCTTCTGACTCACTAGTTACCTGGGATCCTTGAGGACCCAAACCATAAAGGATGGGCTGATCCCTAAAAGTGTTACCCCTCCACACAACACCACCACTTGTGTTATAAAGAAAAGTACCACGAAGAGTTTTTAGGGACATGGAATATACAAAGTTTGGTACTTGTTATGACTTAAGGAAGGCAATAGGTTCACTTTTCTAGTTTGAATTTGTAAATTTAATCTCCCATTTGGTCCCCATTGGATGAAATTGTTCTTTTTAAAATTGTTTTTCAGGATATTCGAGGATCTCAAAGGAAAGCATCACTCAGGATCTCAGAGGTCAAGAAAAGCTACTATAGGTGAGTTCAGTGGTTCTGACATATTGAAGTCCAGGAACTCCTCACATTTATTTTCAAGCAGAAAGTAAACATTGGAGACGTTGACTGAGTAACTTTGCAGGCAAACTTGTATCTTCACTGAACCAGAAGGTATCTCTTATTCACACCAATATGGACACACCAGGAACCCTGTTGAAAACTACATTTAGGAGAAGTTCCATTGAGCAAACCCAATGTGCACTTAGTTCAGATAAACCCTGGAGAGTCAACCAGTGAGACCTCAAAGTCCAGTGTAATTTGCGGTCTGATGTATCCCAGTCAAACTTCACTGCTCTCTTTCTACAAATCGAATGGAAAAAATCAGGCAAAATGATCAGGCATTCAGATGTGGCTCCAGAGTAAGTGCACAGTCTGCTGCATGGCGCCTGGGTCTTGTCTAATTTCTGCTCGTGCGCTACTGAAGAAGTCAGTGTAGGTTTTAATTTGACATTTAACCTGTGCAGAAGCATCTACGTACTTAAAAATAAGTTAGATATTATTCAAGTGTATTTAATTTTTAATGATGTTGTAAACAAGTAATTTTCAAAATCCTTTCTTTTAAATGTTCTGTTTGGATAATTGCCCTAACAAGCAGCAGAGTTAAATAGCTAACCTGCTTCTCCTTTCAAGTAGCTGGCAAAGTACTTCTTGCATCTAAAGCTTGATATAGTTCATTTTATTGAGGTGGTACCTGAAGAGAAAGGAGAAATGGTCTGAAGGCACAGCTCAAAATTTCTTCTGATTTTTCTGGCAGCCATGTAACACAGAGGGTTCCTCTGTGGAGGATGTATTGTCCTCCTGTGTAGGCAAAGAGGATTCTTGCAAGTCATTTTTTTAAAAATTTCTTAAATAGGTAAGATACTTAGTCTAAAAGGCTAGTAGCAAGTGGGAATTTGTCCTGAGAGAGGGTGGAGCAAGCAGGTATCCTGTCCTTGCTGCTCGTAGTCTTCGCTAGCTTCACCATCTTATTTTAAGATTTGATCAATGCTGTTGCAGCATTTCAGAATGCTCTAGTTTGAACCCATTAAAGTTTTTGTGATGTCTGACAGCTCTTGCCTTTCTAAACAAGAATGGAAAGTTGCATGTACTCAGAGAAATGAACAATATTGAAAACCTGCTGAAAGCAGGTTGAGAGAGAAAGGAGGAGAGAGGATTAAGGAAAAACCCTGCTTTGAATCCATCCTTTTGTTTTATGGCCAATGTAGCCTCTCTGACATACCAACAAGAAACAAAGAATGGAAATCAAATGAAAGGGTTGGAGATTAGAAGAGAATTGTCTGTAGCATTTCAACAAAGCCACCGATTGCTTGTGCCGGCGTTGGCTGCTCTCCCCCACCTCTCCCTCTCTGGTCCCCCTCGTTACACGATCCTACTTGGGAACATGTTATCAAGGACTGAGAATCAGGCCAGTGGCTGCTGATGTTAAAAGGACATGACATGTGCACAAGGCAGGGCATAGGGGCTGGCTGCACATATTAAAGGCAAACACATCACAATCCAATTAGTAGAAATGGAGTGTGTGTGCTGGCTCTGGGAATTTTTTTTTAAAGTAATACTTCTGTGCTTTTTCTATTGATTGATTTATTTTTGAAAGGAGTAATTCCCTTCTAGCTTTTCTCTCTCCTCCCTCCTTCTCCCCACCTTCAATTCCTTCATCCCTGCATTTTTACCTCACCAGAGCTCCTGAGGAACAGGAGTTCAAAGGCAATTGGAGTAGGAAAAAAAAATAAAAATAAAATATTGCAAATGCAAAGAGCTCTCTAATCTCTTTTTGACCTGTCCTGCACAACAGGCAATTTCTGCAAATCTAAAAGAGACTTGTAAATCTTCAGTACTGGGGGAAGGGATAAAAGCAACAAATGATTTTTTGTTAGAATTTAAGCTGACTAGCTAAATGTGCGTGTATAAATTTTTGCTAGCTATGTTTTCAAAGTTGTTTTAAGTGTGTCTCATCTTCCTTAATATGTCACTTAGCCACTAGAATTTGTATTACTTTACTGGAATGCATCTCCTTTAGATTTCTTTCATTATTGCAGTAGGAGTGAAGGGAAACATTCTTAAAGGAAGGACAGATTTTAAGATTCTGATACTTCTAAAAAGTACAATTTTCATTAGATTCAGCACATTTTATTGAATGCAGAATAAAGAATAAAGTCTATTCAATATCTTTAACAAAGCATTCAGGTTCTGATATAATGGGCAATAGTATGTGATTGGACTGCAATCTTCGTGTTTGTTTAGCTCCTAGACTAACTGAATAATTAAACGTGTAAATTTAAGTTTGCGTATAGTCCCACTGAGAATAAGGGAGTTTCTTGTCTGCCTGAAGTTAGACTCACTATAAGTAGTTTGTTGGTTGGGGCCCAAAGTTTCGTGTCAAGTCATTACACTCAAAGGTATCTTTGCTCATCAAATCACTTAAAAACCTGCTCAATTCTAAGCATGTGCCCAAATCCCACTGCTTAGAATTCATTTTGGTAAGACATGAGGTCATGAGGTTAGTCTAAGGGAAAGGTCAACCAGCAGAGAAAGCAGACAGGCTTTTCCTTGCACTCAGGATGGTAAATACATAGAATTTAGAGGAGAACAAAACCATGGGGAAAAGGAGAAGTTCAAATGAGGTAGGTGGACCTACATGGGCATTCTCGCTTCCTTCCTTCCCACAGCTTCCTCTGTTCCTATAATCTCAGCACAGATGTTTCCTTTTTAATCCCTGGCTCCAGCTGGCAGTGCATCTCTGCTCTACCGTACTTAGTCGCAATTACTGCAGACATTAACTCTGCACATGCTTCGGAAATTGACTGCTTTTTCTTCCTTGGAAATGTTGCTCATCATCAGGTTTTTAACAGCCAGAAATAAAGGCCATTTGTGTACTGATGAATCCTATTCCCTTCAAGATTTGTAAGATAGATAAAAGGCACAAGAAGCAGGCTTAAAACAATTGCTGGCCTGATGGAAAATTTGGATATTTAATTTACAATACCTTCCTTTACTAACACAGAGAGTCTTCTTCATGTGATTGGGAGGAATGGGAAGAATGTCGAGCACATGCCATGCTCACCTGCCTGCTGTTACTTTTAAAAACTAACCACAAGTGCTTTATTTATTTATTTTGATCAGTAAAGCAGAACTAAGCTGATTTCAGAGTGTGCTTTGTTGTAGATGAACTTTCACATATCAGTGGAGCAGGGGTTGATCAAAGTGTTGGGAGTCAAAACCACAAAATCTGCACCTGATGGTCAGATCCACTCTTTGCCTTGCGCCCCGGAGTGAGACTGTGTCACCTCATGTTCACCTCTTTGTGGTGTGATGCTGCTGAGGGGCCATCAGAGAGTTGTGTGACCCGGGCCAGATATTTGCTGAGAAAAAGGTAACTCTGTCCTGGGCTTGACAGCAATGCAGCATCCCCCAGCTTCTGGATTCAGGGGTCCCAGTTTACCCTGATTGCCCTGATTAGTGCATTTTTTTTCCATATCCACATCCAGCAACTTCCCGTTGAACGTAGAAGCCATCTGAGACAGCCACACTCCCACAGCAGATGGGACTGAGGGATAAAGGAACACTGAAGAATTTGGAGATCCCGCGCATCAGGTATGGCAGTTGTTTTGCTTTGATGAAAACTCTTAACCTAAATGGACTACAGGGCGTACCTTTAAAATGATCAGAAAATCCTTCAGTTGGGCTGGATTCTATCATTTTCTGCAGGATATTAATGGATTCAGATTTTCTGTTCTTGAGAGCAAGATGATCTGATGCACTAAAATCTATTAATGAGGTTACTGCGTGTTACCTTGTTCTTCTCATTCCACTCAGCACTTTCTGAAAGCACTGAAGACATGCCCGTTGCTTTTCACCCCATTCCCAGGAAGGAAGAGGATGGATAAGCACATCCAGCATTTCAGGTGGCTGCTAATATGATGTGTACAACTTCAGACAGTTATGCGAGCACCCAGAATAAGAGGATAAAGTTGGCAACAACCTGAGGTCATCTTGCCCATAAACCACCTAACCACTGCCCTCCAGGTAAGAAACTGGAAACCTGTGCTTATCTCTACCAGTTAGTGTTCTTAAGCGAGCAGACCATTTCAGATTAGATAGATGTGCTGTTGCAGACATAAAAACCTTTTAATGCCCCTGGAGAGCTTTCAGCATGGATTCTTACTACCTCTCAGTCAATAAGAAACACAGGATTTGTTTGACGATGACAGTTCTAGGACTAAAATGAAAAAGTTCTGCCAAATTCTAACAACTCTGTATGTTCTATGGAAAATTTGCACAGACGTGTGTGTGGTTTTCCCAGGAATGACCCATAAAATCTAGATTATTATATAAAGGAAAGGTTTATTTACACTATATTACCTATTACTACATGCAGCCTTCAGTGTCATTAGACTCCATTGAAAGGGCACAACAAGTATTTTGACTTCCTACAGCTGCTGTATCCATTCACTGATGGAGAACAAGAAAGGAAAGTGAGAAGAAAACAAAACCAGAAGTGCTTGAGAACAATGCACCTTTGAAATTGTCTTAGTTAAATACAGGATAATTGCAAAATCAGCCCCCTTTGAAAGCTGCTGCTGTGAAAACTTTCAAGAATTTTTGTACAGCTTTGGCTTTTCTTGCATTCTTCTAGTCAAGGTGAAGTGTGTATGCAGGCGTTACTAAGTGCAACTACTGGTAAATTAAAGAAAACAGTAAGTGCAGCTTGACTCTTGCAAATAAGCTAATGGTATAAAGCCTGCTACATAAGGAAAGAGAAGAGAAAGTTAAATTTTTTAGCTGTGAGACTTTGCTCATGTTTCATGTAGCATGCTCAAGAATGCCACAACTAGTTTGATTTTTTTGGAAAAAAAAAAAACTGATGGGGAGGACTTTGCAGGAAAAACTAAGAACTTGTTTAAGAAATAACATGAACACCCCCCAAAAAGAAGTCAACCCAAAACAAAGTCCTGCAGACCTGTAGAACCCACTAAGGAGAACAAAAACAGAGCTGCAGTGAAAGCAGATGCAATAAGGCTTCTACATTGTAATTTTTAACATTTGAAACCAGTTCCAGGTGACTTACAAAATAGTTGGGCTTGTGAGAATGAGCATCAATAAAAAATGTAGCAGTAGTCACATTCCTGAGAGGATGAAGGCACTTCAAAGTGGTCTTTCCCAACCCTCCCAGTTCTTTTGCTTTAAACTATACCAGGGATCATTAAAGTTATTTTTCTCTGGTAAAGAAAGTTTGCAAGTTTGTCAACTTTAGCTTTTATTAGTTGATCTGGTTTAGCTGGTAGTTGAAAATGTTTAAAAGGAAGTAATAATTTTTAAAAATTACTTTAAAATAAATCTTAATTTACTTTATTTCTAAATGAATCCACCACATTTTATACAATGTATTTGTTGCACATAAAGTCAGCAAGGAAAAGGGACTCAGCTTCTGTGTGCAGCAGCTAGATTAATAAAAGTGTTCTCCAACCTTTTTGAACTAATTTCCAGAATCTCACAAGCCTGTTGAGTCTCTCGCTACCTGAGCACGTCGACTGACGCCATGTAAAGTTTGGAGCAGAGATCAAGCGTACGCTCTTGATGTGCCCTCTCTCTAATAAGAGCTGGCTACTGTGGCAGAGTTGAACGAAAATTCAATTGCTATGGAAGTTAATAGGATTTATTTTTATCGCTGAGGTGCTGGGAAGTCGATGAACCTTTGAGTTCGCTTTGACTCTCCAGCTGTGTCAACTCGTCCTCAATGGTCTCACTGCCTTTCCCAGTCTTTCCCTAGATCTCTTTGCATACAGCACGACTGCATCTGTATCACCAAGTAGTGCAGCACCTTAACAGCTGCTCCACAGAGAGAAATAGTTGATGCTGTGGACCTGATTTCTATGCTATGGATATTTGGGGGAGGATTTGCTTTTGTCTTCCTCTACTATGATCCCATAAAATGAATTACCTTTAGCAGTCTGGGTGCAAGGTTTGTTATTTTTATCTGACCGTGCGTAACATGCACCACGGTGCAGACTGTGGGGGTGATTGGGACATAAAAGCATATTTCTAATCCAAACACACACACAAATATAGACACAGCCTACTTTTCCCTCTTCCCAGCAGCCTTATGAGGAAGAGGAGCTGGCTCAGAGAAGTGACCCTCCCTAAATCAGAAAGACTGGTGTAAGCAGCAGGGTAGATGGAGAACAGCAGCTTTTTTCCCTTTCTGTTTCTGAGACATTTATGAAAAGGCAAAAAGTTCTTTGTATCACGTCATAGTTTCAAGTGGCTCTCACATAATCTCTGTAGGCGGTCCTGGATGTTGCCTATCTGGTTTAATTTGGATTGAGAGGTCACGTGGTTTGTTTTTTGTTCCCTGACTAAATGGACTTGATGTTTATTCACATTTCTTGAATTGATATTCTTGTTACGAATTTAAGCCATCTTCCCACAAGCGCTCCTAAATAATTGATACAAGTTGGCTATTTCCCTGGGAAAATGTATGTCTTAAAATATTTCCAAACCCCAAATTTCTATTAAGATTTAAATTTGAATTGACATTTCCCTGCACAATGTTTGTTCGTCTCCATTGTGATTATAGGCAGAGGTTATGTTTTTGGCAAGTTGACATTTAGTATTTTTTCTGTAGTTCACTCCAAAAGGAACAAAAAACTGGCTCAGATTGCAAATTCAAATGGAGTTTCCATTCACCATCTGAAAACTGAGCTATGATCCTTCTACTATCGCTAGGCACTTACAACAACGAAGCTAGTAAATATTTTACGTGGGGTTAAACTCATCAATCCCAACATCTCATCAGTGTTATCACTAAATGGAGTTTAGAAGCAAGGAAAAGGAGAGACAAGGAAAAGGAGAGACAAGACACACCCTGCATGTATCCCAAAGGAATGGGCAAAATGTAACAATATCGCTTCTAGTCTTCTAAGTGAATGTTAGAAGAAAATAACTTCTTTTAGCTCAACTAAACAGGACAAAACTACAGAAAGAAAATGGTGACTCTAAGATAAGGGAGGATAGCAGCCAGTGAACTAACTTCAGAACTGTTTAAAATCAGACTTCCCCATGGTACAAAGTAATCCCACATCCCCTCACTTAAAACTGTAGGGAGGAAACAAAAAGAGAGAGAGAAATAATTTAGAAAAGGGAAATATAAAAAGACAAGGAAAAGCCTTTTAGGTCAGCTAGTCCATCCCTTGCCGATCCAGGCATGCTGCTGACAGGATTTTCACATCCATGCGTGCTTTGTCCAGGCTACTTTAACATCATCGCTTGGGCTTCCATCCACTCTCAGGAGAGATCATTCCATTTATTTGTTACGAGTTGGCTGTATGGATTTTTTTTTAAGTTTTATTTTTATTTTCATTGACAAACCAAGCAATAAAGCTGGGGTTGCCAAGCCCAAACTTTTCCACAGTACAGGTTGGGTTTTTGTTGGTTTTTTTTTCTTTTCCCTGTGAATGAGAAAAAGCTTTCAAAGTAGAGAGTATCACTTCCCCCTTGCTACTCACTGTCACGAAACCCTGACTACAGAAGCATCTCATTCATCCTCTGAAGTGTAATCCCTTGAGAACTCAGAAATACTCCATAACCTGAAAACACTCTTTGTTTTGAAGGATAAGAAATAATGGACTGTTTCCAGAGTAGGTAAAATGCAGGGTTTTGTCTTGAATTAGTGTCAGCTTTTACTAGGACATGGGTGTTTCTATGTATATCTGAACGTGACATGTGTTATGATCCTGTGTGTGTTCTCTGCCGTGTTAGCTCTATTACTAAGCAGAGTGTGTCTGTCTAGGGGTCCGCTTTCCAGTATCAGACAGTTTTGAGCCTGATTCTGACGTGCTTTACACCACTGCTCTAAATCAGACAGGCGCTATCAGCAGCATGATTGATGCCAGCATGAAGCAAAGGTGGGTGAGACTGACCTCATGCACTTTGCATTTCAGGGAGGAATCAAATTTTGCTTCCCAACTTTCACCTTTGGTTACAGGCGAGCCGTATCTAGCTTTGCCAAGGGAAACAGTTGGAGGAAGGCTATACGGGGGGCAAAATGCAGTTAGATTGTGTTCTGCCTGTGAATTTTCAGGCTGCTGTGCTAGGCATCCAGCTCTTTGTACTAACAGGAGTGCTAATATGATGTATTAAATGTCACACCAGCATCGCTGGGTATGCATATCTCTCCTGTTGTACTCCCTGTTTATGCTTATTCAGCTTTTTGAATAATTTAACACATTTCATAATCCAAATTACCCACAACAGTTTGACGGGGCTGCTGGCAGTTTACTTGAAACAGTGTTAGGTCAAAGTAGGGCCCAAGCAACTGCTAAATAGAAGGACATTTCATACTTAGCAAAGCATAATTAGACGTATTCCTGCACACTTTTCTTTTAAAAAAAATAGGTAAATCCATGCTTATCTCAGTGATACCATAGAAATATCGGGCTGTGCTCGACACTGCCATGTACAGCCCTACAGCAGGAATGATTTGGGCTGAAGAAGAAGAATTGTGGAGGCCGGTAATTATTGAGGACAGATAAAACGAAGCACGATGACACAGCTGTATCAGCATGCAGTTGCAGAGCAGAGATACTGATTGCCTTGGTGCAGTTAGGCTGGAATTAGGGATTTGGGAAACTTCACCGACAGCACTGCGATGTTCTTCATGCATTTATCTGAGACTTGTCTCAGAACAGCTATCCATAACAAACCTGGAATCTAAAGCTAAAGGTCCTTCAATTGCCAGCTGACTTGAAACCAGAGTCACAGGAGGTGACCGTCTCAGTCTTACACTGCAAATTCTCAGGCTATCATTAATTAGCTCAGACCCTTGCCCTGAGAACATTTCTTCTGGGTGGATGTAGCTCAGAAAGAAAAAATGAGGCATGGTCCTTGGCTGGACATCTGGATCTAGGCATCCTGCTCAGGATTGGTGCGAATGGTGGCTCATAAAGTGCTGCTGTTGTTTGGATTAAATTAGGAAGGAGACACTGAACAGAGATCAAGTATCTGGTGCTTTTTATGTGTGCCTGTCTGGGATGAGAGTGTATTTAGCCACTAGGACTGTCAGCTCTTTGTCCTTTTATTGTAAGCAAGATGCAAAATGAGCATTTCTTTCACAGCAGTGCCTCTTTGCCCCACACCTTGGTGGAGAGAGGCTGTGTGATAGTCCGCACTGAACCATTTGTACTCAAGGCACAGGTAGCCCAGCAATAAGTCAGCGGACTTGGCATGGTGCTGCTCAAACTAAGTTAGGATGTAGCATGCAGGAGGTTTGAAACTGCTGACTGCATGTGGCTCTGAGCCACCCGGGATGCAGAGGGCTGGGGTTTAGAAGGACTGATCTCCCCCAGGGCCGCCCAACCCTCCATCAGCACCTCTCCACACTCCCCTGCTCAGGCAGAAACCAGAGAAGGGGCAGGGTGGCAAAAGGTGAGTGTTTTCAATTAAGACTTAAAAATCTCAGCCCTCACAGTGCATCAGGTGGGAGGAATCTCTCCCCAGTCCGGTGGCTCATCCAGGGCCTCACAAAGTGATGATGCAGGGCACAGTCAGCGGAGATATTTGCAAAGTGACAGCAGGGCTCTGATTGAGTGAACCTCCCAGGTCCAAAGCACCACGCTGCTCTGGAGGATATGCTGAAAATCTTTCTCAGGGATTTGCACATCCTTACAACAACTGAGGGGCTGTAATGAAATGTTTGCTTATCATCCATTTAACCCTCTTCGAAGCAGTCTGAGCCTGCATTGTAACCTCAGGTCAAAACTATTTTGGATAGCTGAAACTCATGATAAACACATGCTTTTGAAGGTTAGAAAGCCATCAGTGGGAGACATCAGATTCGCTTCTTTATTATTAGAAGGGGAGAAAATCCAGGAGTGTTCAGAGCAGCAAGTTTTGTATAAAACATGAAAAGCAGATGGGGGGAGGTGGCAGAAGGAAGGAGGAATCTTTTTTGATACCAAACAACATTGCTTCTGCAGCAAATCCTTTTTCCTTGTAATTTAAGATTGTGCTTGAAATAAGGAGCCAGCTGCACCCGGGGGGAGCAGAGGGCAGCCTGTCCTTTTGGGTGCTTGATTGGCTCTTTCGTGTGTACCTGATAATTACTAAGGAGCTGGTGGGAACCCAGTTGTGCTACTTGAAGATGCACTGAGCAGCATCATATTCACGGCACCCTTGTTTGGTCTGAGATCTCCAAAAGAGGGAAAGAAGATTGTCACAGAGCACAAGTCTTTACTAACAGCAAGTTATGGCTTTACCTAAACTTCACTGTAAGTGGACCTGCTAAAGGTCTATGCCTACCCTGGGGTTTTCAGCTGTATTAAACAAGCTAGATTAAGGTATTTCACTTAAAAAATTCTATTTTGTTTCTCAGATCCACATAGAAATCCTGCTATTCCCTCTGCGATATGAGAGGACTCAAGTGCGGTCCCATGGACATGGCTTTTAGCAGCGTCCTCAGGGTCTGGGGCTGATGAGTGAGATGAAGGGAGAGGGAAGGAATCTCATCACACATGCCAGCTCTGAGCTACAGCTGACTGCTTGAGGTTTGCACAGGGGAACCAGAAACACTGTAATTACTTTTAAATACAAATCTTGATAGATGCAAAAGCCAAAGTCTCATCCCTCAAAACCACAATCTTGTACATTTAAGCCACCTGTCTCTGAGTAGTTTTCTGTATAAAGAACAGAGTTCTATACTGCAGCTTTTCCCTTTGTCCCCAGTACCAGCCATATTACGCCCAACCCAACAAATGCTGCAGCCTTGCAGAACTTCTGTTCTAATAATCCTGTTGTACAAGATTTTCTGTCATTGCAGCCAGCTACAGGTGTGATCAGCAAAGCAATAGCAAAGGAGGATTCCTCTACTGGGAGGACTCTGCTTTTCCTCTTTTCCCAGGACCTCCACACTAAGTGGGCTCAGTTTCCAAGTGAAAAGATACTGTTTTTTTTTCTCTTTTCTCCTAATGGTCAGAGATGGCAAACTCCCTCTGGGATTTGTGCATTCAGCTTTGTTCTTTCTCCCATCCCTGCTGTCACCAGTAATTAAAACTGAGTGAAAAAACTGAACATGCTATTTTTTGAATAGATATTTGAAATTTAAAGTAGAAAAAAAAAAGTTGTGAAACTTGTCAGATCAATGATTTGACACATATTATTTAGCTGGCTCTAAATATTCTGGAGTGAGAACTTAGTTAACAACTTGTTAACAAAGCATAATTCGGAATAAAACCCAGCTCTCTTTATCCTAGCTGCATTTGCAATATGGGGCTGCTTCTAATACCTCTGTCTCTTAAATACCAATGTGGTCCTTTCTACTGTAGTTTCTAAGAGTTTTTGCCACTGTAATGCACAGATCTAGGATGGAAACAAAATACAGAGGCAAGATCCATCGAAGCTTGGTCTCAAGATACTGCTGAACACCTTTATGGGAATAGCTTGTCTGAGCCACACACAGAAAGCTGGTGTTGGGGAACTCAAGCCAGGACTCCTGGTCAGCACTTAAAAATAGATTCATCCTTCTAACGGAGCACTTGAGAGTGAATGACATATGAAGAGCAATTTCTTTGAGGATGGAAAAAAAAAGAGGTCATTTTTCTCATGCCTGCGCTGTAGTCTGTTATCCCTGGTCAGATTAACATGCCCACTCTGTCTTTGGGCTTCTTTGTAGTGAAGAATCAATGGGCCCGTTTTTCCCTGAAATGCATCCTTTACACCCTCACACCTGTAAACAATGGATTTTTCCATATGAATTGAAAGGGCAAGCACATCCTGCTACCAATTTTGACTCTGTGGAGTGGTGTAGCATATAATCTCTGTTACTTTTCCTGTGATTTGTTAGTGACTGTTGCTAGGTAATGCCTTTTCCACTAAGCATCAGCGAGCTAATGTGAGGGCTTCGAGAATTTTTCATTATATAATTAAGCCCTTGGTAGTGCTGACTTCTTTACAAAAGTCTCGTATCTTTTTCATATGAACAAAAAAAAGTTGTCATGGCATTACACATGGGGACGCAAGGAGCTCTGTTGAAGCCAATGTAATTTCTTGGCAGCGTTACTGTGTTCTGCTTTCTTTTATTATTTGTTACACACAGCTATCAGCCGCCCATCACACTGGCATCTAGTTGGACTCTATGTTGTTTAGATGGAAAACGTGACAAATACATGGAACGTAGGACCCAGTGGAAGTATCACTAGAACCCGAATATCTCTCTGGACTCCATACTCCATTAAACAAATGTGGTTCCTTTGTTCTGACATCTGGACACTTAGTCTAACTGTGACCTTTGCTTCCCAGGGACAGGACTGAGATACAGAAGAGCTACTTCAAGAGGATGTGACAAGCTAGACTGAAAGTCAGAGTGGAGATTTTTCCCAAGACCTTCAGACGTGAGACTCAAGGTACTGTTAATTTAGTTTAAAGGGTGGGATGAAGAAGGGGGTGGAGGACATGTAAGTAGATGTTGTAAACACAAAATAAAAACAAACCACAAGATATAATGTTAAGAGCTTGTGTTTTGTCAGGCTTCACACTAAATTTCAAGATCAGTAACTTCTGTTACAGGGGGAATACTTGGACATCACAGTATAGACTGTGATGCCTAAAGCAACCCTGATGCAAATTTGCTTAACATCAAGGATGTCTAGCAAATAAGAAAGAAAAAAACTTTGCAAGGCAGCTTTGATCGGCCCTGGCGCTGCGTGTGAAAGTCTAGCTTAGTTCTAAGACTGCCAGGGTAAGTGAAAGAAGAGCCTTTGTAATTTTTGTCTTACAATTATGTCACTCAGTCCTGTAGCCTTCATTCTCCCCGTACAATTTGTAAGAGACGACAAGTCATTCAAATACCACTGTTTACAGAGAGTCTCAGTAATACAACACCATGGCTGGGCAGATTCCATGAACTGCAACCCCCGTGTTGACAGATGGGGTTTGTGACTGATTGTTTGATGGGCGCTGTGGGTGAGGCTTTAGGGGAAGAGCGGGAGAAGAACAGGGCACTGGGTTTTTTGAGCTCTGAGGTCACATCGGTTACTAGTAAGAACAGCTTCCAGTGTTTTTCTGTTGCACTGTTATCTTGGTACAGGTGGTGAAGTTTTACTTGGGGAAGGGCAAGGAGGATTCTGCTCTCATCCTACACAGCTACACAGATGCCACTGCTACTAGCAGCTTGGGGCAGAGTTCCAGGAGGTGCTCGGTTTCCACCAGGCACGAGCCAGCAGAAAGGTAAGACGAATGAGGCAGGGATTGCTGCATTCGTGTGGAGTATCTCCTGTAGATAACACTGATCTGGTGAGCAAAGCCAAAATGATATGTCCAAAGATAAAAATGCCTTGCACAAAATGAATGTAGCATAGGCAGGAGTAGAAATCCCCCTACACGCTGCTAATACAGCTTAACCTGATTCAGCCCATTTCTGTGGCTCAGTAATTTTTAGGACTCTGCTAGAACCATCTACTATCGAGTTGGTGAGTAAATGCAATGCTTTTCCATTCTGTAATGAAAAAAACCCAAAACAGCCCACAAGAAAACAAAGGAAGACCTCCATCGTCTATTGCATGAAAGCCACTCAGGAGCGATGAGGTAATATCAGTTATCTTCTTGCTATGCGGGCTTCCCAGTACTGCAAAGCATAGTTTGGATATTTGAATGCTAACAATTATTTATTAGGTGACTCAAAGCATTCAGGACCCCAGTCATAGGATCCCTTGTGTTTGAGGGCTGTAAAAACAAAGAACAAAAGAAGAGTCCCCAACCAACACACTTGAGAAGTACCTACAAGGCAACTGGCAACAGATGAGTACTGACAGAGGCAGAGTACGCTGGGAATGACTATAGCAGAACTGTCAGCATGAAGGGCAGTGCTCATGAAATACCTCTAATCGAGCCACCGGTGATTATTCTTTTTCTGGGCAATCAGCTCTTCCCCCCTGCAATACCTTACAGGATGTAGCAAACATGCATTCAAAGGTGCTGTGCTCTTGCAGGAGACCAGCCTCTGTTTGTGTCTCCGTCAGGTGAGAGACAGATTTTTGAATGTGTTAAATGTCAGACCCAAAGCAAGGGATAGATCCCCAGGATCCTGGCCCTGGGTTTCTCACCCCGAAGCAGAAGACAACACTGTCATTCAGAACAGCAAGTTCCCATTCACACTTATTTGTCATGTTAATTACTAAAGACAAAATTCTCCTTCATCTCAATGGTGCAGGTCAGAACAGAGAAGTATAGCACTTCAGAACATCAAACTTTGCTTTCATCTGCGTGCAGGACATCAATCTGAAATTCCTTTTGATCAGTTAGGGAAAAAAAAAGAAAGGAAGACAATTTGAAAGTTTGCTAGTGACTGGGGTTGTCATCTCACTGTTAAAATCAAGGGAAAAGGAATCTCTCTCTCTAGTCATTAGCCAATGGCTGGGTGTGTCCATAAACACACATCCTCACCACAGCAGGTAAAACATAAGAGCCATGAACAAATATTGACAATCGCTTCCCTCAGCAGTCATACAGGACCCTCATCACATCATTCTTGCTTTATTAATTTAAATGCAAGCCATTAGCTCTATTAGATCCCTGTGTACTGTGCTATAGGAAATACCCTTGGCTCAAAACCCAACATTTTTCACAGAGAAGGGGACGCATATCATGACTGTAATTTACTGCACAGTGTACCTACGCGCTCCCACATTAGCTGTAATCTCTGTCGTGCTCACGCCAACATTCCAGCAGTATTTGGCATTTCACGAACGCAGTATTTATCACTGAAGTTCATACAAAGTTGCAAACCCTAACAAGGCTTATCAGCTTTTACAAACCATCTCTGTCCACTGGAGTGTGACATGCTGAGTATAATTCCACTCACTGTGCAGTCATCGGATGTGAAGGGGGAAGGGGGGGGCTTCAAAGCAGCATTTTGTATCGCTTTAAATGAATCATGAAATCAAATGTCCATAGAGCCTCGAAGTTCCTGCAGGTGAGATGTAGCCTGCAAGCTGGGCACTTAGAGCAGACTCTCAGTCAAATAAAATCTTCTGATCATTACTGATGTGGTAATTATGCCTTGAAAAAGAGCAGTGCCGTGGCTGTGGGAGTGGAGAGGGACTCGGAGCTCAGTCCCAACAGTCACACTGAGTGGCTGGGGACCAATGAGGTCAGTCAGCCTCAGTTTACCTACTGTCAAGACAGAAATCATCACAGTTTCTGGATTTATTTCAGAGACGTGTCAGAAAGTATAATTCAACATATAAGCGTATAACTCGTTGCCTCTGAAGTTTTGGTATTGGTACATAGAACTTGGTAACCTGCTTTTATGCTGGTCCAGGCTCAGATCCAGGGCAAGAGCAGAGACAAAAAAGCTTGAGAAGGGGCTTGCAGTACCTGTGCTTTTGTGTGTCTGCATGCCCCTGGGTATATAACACCCTATCACCACCCCTTTCCTGCTCATCAGGCACAAGTGTGACATACTGATGTGGGTGGAATTTGATTGAGAAATGAGCTACTGTTTGTATTGTCATCACAGAGCTCTCTAAAGGCATGAAGACGGTCTGAAAAAATCAGGATGTTAAAAATGAATGCTATTTTTCTTTTTTCCTTTTCTGCTGTGTTTTCTGGTTCTTCAGTCTGCGTTCACATCACTTTTGTAAGGTGGTGTTGGGATTTTTGATATGAGTAGAAGTCAGAAACACCTCTTTTATAACAAGACCTCACAAATGCTTGTTCTCTCTCTCATTTAATTCCATGATGTCAAGAATCAGGCTGATAAGTTTAATGTCTTGAGGTAAATTTATTAA
Organism: Eurystomus gularis; assembly: GCA_013400335.1. Lineage (NCBI taxonomy): Eukaryota > Metazoa > Chordata > Aves > Coraciiformes > Coraciidae > Eurystomus > Eurystomus gularis. The sequence goes on from VZZY01022446.1 coordinate 175,372, forward strand.
TTATTGTGTAGGCTTTCATCATTCCATTGACTTCAGCTGAGATGTTACATTGTACACCAACGGAAGGTATGCTCCCCAGTATTTCTAATTTAAAAGAATAAGAAATTTTGTGTACAGCAATGTATCCTCTGCTAGAGAAACCTTTGCAATGGCTGAGGAATGGGATGGGAGATCTTTCAGAGTTACGAAATGAAAAATGATTAATTGCATTTTTAAAGTCCTGTAAAACAGACACAGTCACACCTTCAGGCAACATTTCCTTTGTCTCTTCTTTGTCATCCACTGTAGTGTTTGCACCTCTTGACCATGGTAAATTTTTTCCCTGGTAGCAGTTCGAACTGCCTCAGAAAACGTTCATGAAAAGGGAACACTTGGTGCTTCCCCTCCCCAGATCCTTTTTTGTGAGTTTTTTGCAGCTCCTGAAATCCAAGGCACAGACGTTGTGATTTGGAGCACAGAAGCAAGTTCCCTGCCTGCCTCCATGACTGACTCATGCTCTAACCTTGGTCAGACCACTTAGGTGGTGGTGTTCTCTATTTCTGAGTCTTTAAAATGCACGTTTTGTTCTCTTCTCAATTCTGACATTGTAACATCTTTCTGGCTCTAGCAACAATCTGCATCATTTTAAATATACGTTATCCTGTACAGAAATACCCACAGCTCATACCCTGAAAAAAATCACAGTAGCCAAAACTCCAAATTTAGACTGAAAAATGTAGAGCTGAGTAGACAAGAGGAAGTGTGAGTCAAGAGCCTTTTTCTCTCAAAACAGTTTGGGTTATCAGAAATTCTTAGTCTTTACGTTTACAGCTCCATCTCCTACTGGGATCTCCTGGACATGCTGGACCACCCAGTGGCCAGACACACACTTCAGCAGTATTTTTGCTTTGCCAAGGGTGAGGATGGTTTCACTGCAGATGTCAGATAGCTGCAGGCTGATACCCTGTGCCTCTTGATCCTGTCCCATCACCTACATCCTCCCTGCCCTCTCCCTGCAGCTGGTTTTTGCATTACTACCTTACTGCCTCACCTCCAGCAACTGAGGAAGAGGAGGAAGCAAGAACAGACAAAACAATCTTCCTGCTGCATTTTAGCCTGGCTATGCAAACATTTGTAGCAGCTAGAAACAGCAGTCACAAGTTGATTCCTGCTCCAGACCTGTAATCCTGGGTTGGAGACAGCTTTGTTCAGATGCAGTTGTCGGCAGATCCTTCTGCCATCCTGTTAATTCCCCTCTTCACCACTTCACACCTGCCAAAGCTGAAAGCCCATGGCCAGAGCAAAATTACACCAAAATTATTCAATTCCTTCTTTTTTTTTTCCTTCAAATATTTTTGAGGGACCTGCAAGGAGAGAAGCAATTAACGAAGAAAAACAAATAAGGGCAAGTTTTGCTTCATTTGGGGAGGAAACAAACTCATGTATTTTGAAATATTCCCAGAAGGCTTAGCTTTTAGAGAGTGATGAATCACTCGCTGGAGATGTCGGTTTTTCTCCTCTGACTGCACAAGGTGCCCAGACACCTTCTGTAGGCACTCTGTGAGAGCCCCAGCGTGTAGGCAGGCTGAATCCGGCCCTGCTGCCATGCAGTTACTGTGGGTTTGCAAACGGATGGTACTACCACACCCTCGACTCTTGCCAAGGGCAAGTCTTTGGCAGACAGCCCTGTGTGAGCACGCGATGCTTGGACAGTCTCGGTTCTGTGCAATGCTTTTCTTCCACTGCCCAAGCTAGTCTCTCCAAGGGGTGCTTTGGCCCAGATGTAGAGCTCTCCTAATGTGGCTAAGAGCCTTTTGCCTTGCAAGGGTTGCCCCAGCCTTGTTTGGCTACAACTTCAAAGTCCCTCAGTCTGCCTATGGAAGACAATGTAGATATACGCTAAAGATTAACATATGCTAAAGGTGTAGTTACTGCGCAGGAAATACATAATTCTCATTTACCTAAATACTGAGCTACTACACTCTTGATCTGCTTGATATCAGACCCTCTGCTCCTCCACCAGCAGGTTGGTGGTGGCATCAAAGGACACCTGATGTTTCTTGGGTCTCAGACCTTCATGGTTCACTGTGAGGAACAGATTATGGAGTCAAAGGGTCCTTCACTGAGGAGGCCCTGACTCTGGACCCATAAATACTTCCTCCCTCAATGCAGATTGTCTACGCCTGTGCCATCTCGCAAGCATACAGAGGGAGGCTGTCAGCCTGGGCACTCCAGCAGATCTTTACTATCACAGAGAGGCACAGAAGGGAAAGTAGTCTGTAAGATAGAGAACACCCATCATGCCTTGACTTTGTAGAGCAGTCTCAGTATTTTGTATGTACTTATTGCTCTGAGTTTGTATCCCTTTCCCACCTGTACTTACACTGTCTTTTTTCTGTGGCTTGTTATTATTTCTATTGAGCAATCTTCAGCTGAACTGGGAGATCTTGCAGTGACTCACTTACTTGAACATTATTGCCTAGTTCTTTACACAAGACAGATTGGATATGAATGAGATCTCTTGTCCTCATGAGCATTATATTTATTTCACAAGACATTTTCTTCAGAACTCTCCCTGCAATAAATTATGTGGTATATTTATTTTTTCTTCTACCATGCTATAGCTCTGTGCTTTTTTTGTTGTTTCTCATTTTTTTAGACACTTCTTCTTCTATGATCTGCTGTTGTTGTTTTCTGTTTTTTCTTCTCACAATCTCTAAGCTATATCCTTGGGATTTTTTTCCCCTGTGCATTTTTTAGCACAGTGCATGTATTTGATGTAGTCAAAATGAGAGCTTGAGATAAGTATTTAAAGTAACAAAATGATTTCCCTCTTTTATCTTTCAGATGTTGTGCAATGAGTGGGAAAAAAGAAAGGAAAAAATAAAAGAAGGTGAAATGATTTAAATGAAGTATAGAACTATAAGGAATGCATTCATATGGATTATTTTCTGATCTTCATCCTGTTGGCTAAGTGAAAGACTTTGGACATACTTTACTTCTAAGGACTCATTTGCCTGGATTTCAGCAGCTACCTTTGAGAAGAGCCTGCAAAAATACTGAAAATCCTGTGCAATCAAAGGGAAGGTGAGTATATTTAGGGTGGATGACACTGAAATTGAACTTAAAGATATCATATGTCCATGGTAGTTATAGAAGCCCTATCTTAGAACTATATCTCATTATCAATGTATCCATCAAAACATTACTATGCACCATTGCTTCCCAACTCTCCTGCCCGATCTCTCATCCCCTCTCAACCTTTTTACTCCACCTTTGCTTGATGGAGGTGTGCTAGAAGTCTGGATTTAGCCCAGTTGTGGCCTTTCTGGGAAGTGCTGGAGGAAAAGATGGTTTGAATTGAAGCTCAAACATAAGTAATCCAATGGATGGTTTTGAAAATCCAGGTACAAACTGGACTTTGAATATTGCTGGTTAGTCCCATTTCTAGTCTCCCAACAACTTGACTATTCAAATAGAAAGCTCAGGACAGATAGCTTCTTCTGAGGCAGGTCTAACCTGTTTTACTGCAGCTCTGCAAGCTGATTTTAGCTTAAGTAGTATCTCTAGATGACAAAATGGACAGGTTAAGAAGGGATTTGTCTCATATATGTCATATAAAATTGGCACTGACTTTCAAATGATAATAATTTATTTTTATATGTCTTCAGGTAGAAATTCAATTACCAGAGCACTGCTCACAAAGGAAGTCTTCAAGGATCTATGCATTAAAATACATTGGAGATTCAACGTCTGTGGAGCAATGTCTGTCCTGGCTGAGACTTTGTGTCCAACGTGTGTCATTAGATAAGAGTGTAGCTAGATATAAAAGACCTACCAGACCATTCTTCCAAGTCTGTTGCTGTACCATCTTTAGCTACTAAGGATGACTGTTTCACTTCAAGACCACTTTCATGTTTTATATTTAAAACTAGAACTAAATTTATTCACCGGGAGTGCAGTACAACACTAGGATGTGTCATTCAGGAAAGCGGTGGGAATTCTTTCCTTGGTGACTTTCAGGAATCATCTACACAAAACCATCTCCAATCTGATCTGGTGTTGATATTATTGCAGCTTCAAGAAGGAGGTTGACCTAGAAACCTTCACAGGTCCTTTTCAAATGTTTTTTCTATGATCTTACAGTTCTGGTAAGTGTGTTACAGTAAAATAACCAGATGGATTTTTTTGAAGTATAGAACAGATACCCTGAAGGCAGAAAACAGTATGTGGAGAAGACATGGATGGGGGGGTGGAGGGAAGACACTCACTTCTTTCCATTTATGAGTTATAGAACCAGGACGTCTACAAGGACTTGAGAAATTTGTCTTGATTTGGATATGAGAAAAACAAACACTTCTGAGTAGCAGTTCACAGTAAGCCTGCCTGGCTTGTGATCCTCATCTTGTCTTGAGAAGGATAGACAGTGTTTTGAATGTTAGAGCAGGAACCAGCCTGACCCTATCTAATCAGTTTGGTGTATGTATCTTTCCAGTATGGGTTAAATATGCCTTGTCTCCTCTGGTTTTATTAAAGGGCAGACAGGAGGCAAGGAGCCTTTTACTTCTGACTATGCTTCGTCTGGTTGCCTGAGGTACCTACTGCTAGGGAAAAAGGAGGGAAGAAGAGCTAAATCTCATTGCTGTACCCAAAGCTAGTGCAGCAGAACTTTGTAGGTGGGGCTGGGTCCTTACCTGAGGCTTGCTTCCTCTGTGCACATGGTAGAATCAGCAGGAGATGGGTGTAGGAATAGTGTTGGGAAGGGGAAGATTTATGATGTGCCCAGCATCCACCACCATTGCCTCCAGAGGCAATAGTCCTCGCATGCTTGGAATGGTTTTTGAGCCAGGGTTGTTCAGCTAAGGACACTTCACCCTGGGATGTGTTGTGTAGAAGCTTAATTTTACACTTGGGACAAGCCACTGTCTTTCTTTCCCTTTTCCATACACATTCCTCTGACTAGATCAACCAAAACCTTCTGTTGTCACTGAAACCAATGGGTTTTGTGCAAAGCCAGACTTCCTGCACTCAGCAAGGGGAAGGGCCATCTCCAGCTCTTCTGCCAGTGAATGTCCCTGCACGCATGGCTGTGGTGGATGTGCGGGGTCTTCCCTGGGTAAACTGACTTCCAACATGGAACTTCACAGCATTCCTGATGGGAATTGTTCATATGGATTAAATTCTTTTCTTCTCCCACTTGGGCTTCTCGTGTAAAGTTTAATAAAGCCCCACAAATACAAAAGTTGAAATTAAAAAGAAAGCTCATTTGTTCATTGCAAAGCACTCTTTATCTGTAAATATTTTTCTGTTTTGTTTCCCTGTGGTTTGTAAACAGAGTACTGACAATAGACAAAAACCCTGAACTGCTTTGCCCTGTTCTGCTCTTCACTCCTGTTCTGCATCATGCATTCAAATAACTTCCACATTTTTTCCCTTCCTTGGATCGCAGCATTTCCTTGAAGCAGACGTTGCTTTGGTGCACTGAATGGAATAAAACACGACCAGCTGAAACCACAGAGTGCTGAGCATCAGGTCCTCGCTGCTTGGTAGATGTCACTTGGCAATGTCACAGATGCCGGGAGTCTCAATCTTCAGCCCATAAGGTGTCTTCTGTAATATGAGAAGTTATCAGATGGCTTTCATAGCCCCATAGGTGAGTTTTTGATGTTTTCCACAATGCTCTGTGCTCTGTATTATAATCCTGCAATTACATATTTACATGCCTACTAAATTAGCACCAGAAAGCATCTTCAAAAGCGCAAAGACTGCCACTGCTACTTTTCCTGGGAATACGGGAATGATGAGTGTTACAGAGAAAGATTACCTTTACATAGTATTTTTTTGCCCCACCATCCATCACGGGCAGCGGGCAGGGCTCTCACACCAGCAGCTGCCCACATCGGTGTTGCTGCCAGCCCTGCGACTGGTGGGGGGCATGAGTGACCCACCCCAGCAGCCTTTCATTCCAGCTTTGAAGCAGGAGTAACACGAGGCTTCAAAAAGATGAGGGCTGTAGCCGTGAGTGGGGGAATGGCTCAGTAGATGATTGGTGGAATATAAGTATTTATTGATTTAAGAGCATTCTTTTCTTTTGCCTTGCTTTTGTCTTCTAAGGCAACTTTCTTTTAAATTTATGTCCCACATTGTCACATCAGGAGGAAAATACATGAGAAATGTTTTGTTATTTCAAATTTATTGCATATTACGTCAGCTGGCATTGTGGACTCACAATATGTAATGCTTCATAAATTATGAAAAATAAATGTTTTATGGGCTTACTACGCACTCTGTTTGAAAACCATTGAGCTGGGGAGACTCACTGACCCCCGTACAAATTAATGTGCACATTATTTTCATTATTGCAGCTCAGATGGGAAGTTTGAACATCTTTATGTATTTATTTAAAGGAAAATGAGGACAGAAGTTGCTTGAATATAGTCAGTTCTTCTGGCAAGAAGCAGGTATCATTTCACCCAGCTCATAACCTATTGCTTCCCTCACAGTCATTGTTATTCCAGGCCAAAGCTTAAACTCAAAATCAGAACTGCAAGGACTTAGCACAAGCTTCCAGAGGTCAAACCCTGCAGTCTTTAGCCGGGCAAACTAAACCTCCAAGTTGGTGGGGTTTTGTCTATGCAAGGACTGCAGCATTTGCAGAAAACTAGGAAAGCAGAAGTCAGGCTGCTGCAGAAGGGAAGGCAGTGAAAGGTATTTCTACCCAACTTTCCAGCCTTGCTTTCTCTGAGTGTGATGGAGAGCAACAAACGAAAGCCATGCCTCTCAGCCATCAAGGGCTTCACCAGAAGCTAAAAGCTAAATCTCAAGGCATCGAACACAGCAGCCTTCAGCTCCGAGCCACGGAAATCGGAGGGAAACATCCTCACCCGCCTGCATGGGAAAGTGTGTCGTCCCATTTTCCAAGGAGCAAAAGTTCACTCCAACATGTGTTGCATGGGAGGTGTGCGTCTTTTGGGGGGAAAAGGGCACGGTGACGTGAGGTACGAGGAACGGTGAAGCACTCCCAGCTATTTTTTTCAGTTATTTTATTTCTTTTCCCCTTGCACCCAAATATTTCTGTTACTTGCAAAAGGAGGTCAGGTGTTGCGGCTCTGCCCTGGATGGTTTTTATATCGCACAGATCCACCACTGTGTTTCTAATAAAGCCATCAAGAGCATAACCAGGAGCTCCCTGCATGGGCTTAAGCAATATAAGTCACTGTTTCAGAGGACTCTCTTAACTTGGGGCTGGTTGGTCTGAAAAGTCTTCCAAGTTATTCTCTCCTAATTCAAGTCAGCTGAGGCATCAAAATGTCGGGCAGATGAACAAGATCTTTGGCTGGAGCCAGCCTATTTTCTGCTGCTGCTAGGGCTATTGCAGTCAACACTTTTAAGACTTTTTTTGAATTTTTTTTTTTTAAATCCGTGAGCTTTTGAGAAATTGCCCTTTGCATAAGCACAGAAAAGGAGATTCCTGTGTGCTTTCTAGTGTAGGAGGCCATGCTCTAAGGATCCTAACTTGTCCTAAACTGGATTAAACCATGCTACTTATCCGCAAACCATAGTTTTCCTTCTGTCATTTCCCTCTTTCTTCGAGAATTATTGGGTTTAAAGACTGTCGCTAAAGGATAGTCATTATTACTTGGCCAAGACACAGTGAAAATTATTTTCTTGGCAGTTCTATTTTCTCAGAATTATTAACTCCAATCGCGCTAGCCTTGGGGACTGTGTGTTAAGGAGACGCCAGAGAACAGATAAAACAAGCAAAGTACACCCCAAGTTCATGTTTTCTTTGTATTTTTTTGTGGTGTTTTTTATAGTTGAAAGGAAGCCCTGCCTTTGCCTCTAGCATCCAGTGGAGGGCAGTTAAGTACCACGATAGAGAGGGAAGCTGCCTTGCACCGCGGTGTAACACTCTCAAGGAGGCAACCGATGATTGAAATTAGCTGTTCTTTGCCTATGTCAAATATCACTTTAGAAATACCTAAAGAATTAAAAAAAGAAGAAGAAGAAATGGACAGCTTTTCAATTTAAACTGCTTTGTTAGTAGAGCAGGAGCAGATCTCAAAGTTTTCTTCAGCAGCTGGGGGGAAAAAAGAGTCTTATATCCATATACACAAGTTTCAAGTGGTTCTTTTTTATATGTTAATCAGAATTTGCAGTATATGGATACTAATGAAAAAAGTTCCTGATTTTCCTTTCGCTTCCTGGCCTCAACAGTCTTTAGGTTTTAATACTATACTCATAATTTCAGTATGAGGAATACTTTTTAAAGGCAAATTTTCCTTTCTTGATCCCTCAGCTGCACCAGAAAGAATAAGACAGTTCTCAGGGACTGGGATTACACTGTAAATATAGCCGTTGTTGAAACTGTGACTAGTTTTGAAATGTTCCTCTAAAAGAAAAGTTTAAAACAAACTTTCCAATCAGAAACAGAAACCCAACCATGTTCCTCTTAAAAAAGGGTCTCCTTCAACTCCTCCAGTTTATAGCACATACCCTTAGGCTATTACAGTCTAGAAAAATCTGAAATAAAAACCACACTGCTTTCTGGGTCTGATCACGCATCACTCTGTAGAAAAAAAAAAAAAAAAAAAAAAAAGTTTTGGGCCTTCCAAGAAATACAAGGTTTAGGCCTTCCTGACACATGTTGTTTATTTTTAAAGGAAACAATCTAGTGCATCTTCATTGCAAATACATTATTTTAGTTTCATTCCCTTTAAAAGGAATCACAGGTGGATTGAAACAGAAAGCTTTAAAAATGTTTGCAATTGCAGTTGGTCAGCAATCCTAGTTATTTTTCACATTAGGAGGGTTATTTACTTTTCAAATTTTATTTGCTTCCATCGGTAGTCTCATGCTGCTGTAGTATAAGATCAGACACAAATAACTTCTTACATCAAAAATTAAGTTTCTGTTGGTAACTATTTTTAAATGGTTGCTGTTATGTTTACTGCTGAAGGATCTCAAGCACTCCTGCCAGAAAGGAAAGTATATATTATCTCTCTTTTACAGATGAGGAAACTGAGACACTGTGAAATTAAAAGCTCAGGGAAATTAGTACATAGTAAATTACGGTGTGAATTTACTGTGTGCTAACCACCCTGCACAAACTCATCATGTGGACTGGCAAAGAAAAAGGATTAAACTCCCTTAAATTATCTCACATTTGCCATGGACAGACAGTTACCATGGATCAGGTGACATGCAGCAACTTCTTAACCCGCAGCGAGTCATTCGTACAATGAATCCCCTTGGAGGAGAGGAGCAGATTCACGGGGTGCCATGCTGAGTTGCTAATCCACTGCAACTTTATGCAAGACTTTATTAGTTACTAATTTCCCCAGCTAGCCGTAACCTAAGTGGTTAACCTAAAAATCACAGGACATCTCTGGCAGAAATCAAAAGTCAGATTTGAGTATCCTCATAGCCTTGAAGGCAGAAGCTGTGAGTTAAAAGCAAAGTATCAGGAGGAAATAAACTTTGTCCTTTTTGAAGGATGGAGCATCTTCAGGATGTGTCCAGGCAGTGTGTGGGTTAAACTGGTGAATTAGAGTGAAGGAATCAGAAGGTGATTCCTTGCATTTGAGAACCACCTTCATGTCTCTGCGTTTTTGGCGTTAAAGCTGCTTCCAACATCGTGGCAGTGCCTTACAGTCCAGCCCAGAAAACCTGCAGGAGTTTGCTCTGTGAAGCCACACTGCATCAGTCTCTCTGAGACCCCTCCTCCATCTCCATGGCTGGGTAGGGTCCGTGCGTGTGTGTGCAGGGCACCCTGCCTCCATGGTAACCTTCTTGCCAAGTTTCCTTCCATCTCAGCAAGTGCCGCTTCTGGAGAGCAGAGCCACTGGACATGACCACCACAACCCTAGTCACTGTCCCCTGGTCCCGACAGTGACCTCTGGGCTGAGGAGGCTGCCGGCAAGGCTCCAGGAGTGACCTTCTTGCCCTGCAGCATGCTGAACGGCTGATGTTGAAATGGCTTTGGCAGGAGCGCTCCCCATTGTGTCCGACCCAAGCTGGAGAGATGAGTACGTAGGGAGCTGGGACAAGGGTTGGCTGGTGGGAAGACAATTACTGACAAGTTCATTCCGCTAATAAACAAAAACATAAATGATGATGCTATAAAGATGAAGCAGGATTCTCTGGAGAAATCCCTGGAGAGACCTAGTAAGGAGGAGAGATGTTTAGACGACAGTTTTACATTACACCACTTTGTAAAATATGCTCTGTTTTAGCTCCGAGCTTGAGTCCAGTTAGAGCTGCATCAGGGTTTAGGAAACAGCATGTATTTTAATGCCCTGTGAGCAGGAATAGGTGTTAACTAGTATATTTAAATGTGAAAAGCAGAACTTTTCTCTGGGGGATGTATATATATATTTATTTTTTTATGGATTTAGTCTTCATAGTTTACATTGCAGCTATAGCATTCCACTGGCAGTCATTTATCTAATGAGTTACATCTTTCAGGCTGTGAAAAACGCGGGATAACAGAGAGACGGAGAGAAAGTGGTGGTGAAATTCTTTTTAATTTGTATTTCAGGGCTGAACCTCAGAATCAAAAAATACAGAAGTTAGCACCTTCCTAACATCCCTCTGCTATCTTATTTCCAGAGCATTACAATACGAAAACACTGGGATTAGGGCACTATATACTTCAATCCCTCTCACCCTCGATCCCCAAAGTAAGTCTAAATAGAGCTGGATTTGCTTCTGGTATAGCTGAAATTAAGACAAAGGGGTATGTCTGAGATTTTTCTTTTTTTTTTTTTTTCCCTGTGTAAAGCTTAATCTTAGAAAATGCCTGTCTGTGCTAGGGAAATGGCTTGCATGTAATATGACAACCATCTTTTATAGAGGCAAGCCAGACTCACTGGGCTCTAATGCTCTAAAGGAAAAAGCTTTACAGGTATAATTAACCTGTGGAATGCCCTTCCACAAGGTACTCCTGAAGTACTGGCACTAATACCATCTGTCTTCATAACTCAGGGCATCAGTGGCCTACTAGCTGAGATCAAGAAGCAATCTACTGTATCGCTTCATGACGTGACTCTGCTGAATGAATTAAGAGGTCATGGTGACTTCTGTAGTAGTGGTCACTGCTGGAGCTGGAGGAGGTTTTGGCTTCGAAGGGAAAATCTGCAGTTATTTCCAGAAATGGGCAAGAGGGTGCAGCATGACACCTGTGACGAGGACATCCCAGGCTGCTGCTGTGTGCGATGAGGAGAGGAAGGTCTGCATGCACCAGGGAAGCTGGTAAAGGAGAAAGGTATGCCATGGCTTGGGTTTGCCCGTATTCTTCAGCTCTCAAAAAACTTGAAGTTACTAACTGGGATGGTAGAAAAGTAGGGGTGTGTAGTGCCTCAATGAGTATGGCTGATTGGCAAAGGAGCAAATGTGAAGGTCTAGAAGGTCAGTGTGGTCCTATGTCTGGCACTGAGAGTTGGTCTCGGGCCAGGAACAATTCAGCGTTCAGCACAGCCATGTTCTGAAGCATGTGGGAGGCAGCCAGTGCCTTTGATCTGCTGAAACAGTTCAGGAGCTCATACATGAAACCTTTGAGGGAGATGGCCCAGACACCAGAGTATGCACAGGGCAAGAGGAAGGACCACCAGACTCCATATGTTGAATCTATTTCAATAAAGATTCATCTGTAAGGAGAGACAAGTAGAAGCAGGAATGTTTGAATGAAGGGTCTTCAGAAAGATGATCCCTAGTCTGAGGATAACAGTGTTTGGACATGATCTGAACTCCTGTTGTCTGGTGCCATGAGGACCTTCTACAGGTCCAGAAACACTGGTTCTCAGAAACTTTAATACCAAAATCATGGGAAACATTTGAACTCTAGATGACTCCAGTCTTCAGTTGCAGTTTAGTAGGATTTTAAGGCTGGCGCTTTATATATATAAGGAATATATAAATACACGCACAAAATATATATATGTGTGTGTATTTATATATACGCGTCAGGTTTTTTTGATTCTGTCAAATACATTTGGTAGCTCTCTCTTAAGCTAGAACTAAGAGAGACGCTCCTGCAGAAAGAGATTTGATGGAGCTGTACTAAGCATTGGGGAATTTGCATCAGAGCTTCTTCAAATGTTTCATTCAAGGCCAGCTTGTCATTAACCTGAATATTTGATTTGGAGTCATGCTGGTTTCACATGTCAAGCTACCCTGGCACTGCGTGAAAGTGGTAGGAGGAGAGACTAGAGGGGGGGGAACGAGCAAGTAGGGAAGGATTTGGTTATCAAAGCAGAGGCCTTAGATTCAAAAGTAATCGACAGAAGGAGATTACTTCGGCTCGTAGTCCAGACGAGGGCTCTATCCCAATAAATTAGGCCACCCCCTCATACAAACACAAGCACCTCCATGTGCATTACCAGCTTCATCCAAGGACATCGCTTTGCTGCCAACCTGGCCAAACAGCAGGTTTGCTAAAGCCCAACTCTCAAGGATATTAATAAAAATAAACTATTTTCCCCTTTCTGGTCCTGCTTATAGCAGGCTGCTAATAATGTCTTATGAGGCTGCTGCACAGTTCAATCAATAGTTTGATTTTTCTGCCCTAGAGCTGCCACAAACACAAACCCCACACTAAACCAGCTGAGCAAGGAGCTGGCTGCAGAGACAGATGGAGATAGCGAAGGGGAAATGCGGGATTCGGCACCTTGTGACTTCTAGGAAACTTAGGCATGGACCATTCCTTCTGAGCCCCATCCACCACAGCTGCTGCCACATCCCGCTGAACCCATGGATGCTCCTCGATGCCCGGTGCTGGTTATTTATTTATTTCTGTGTCACCTATGGAAACATTCAGGTTTGACAAAGGGAAAAAGCGATCAGGCGTCCTTTGACTGAGGGAGGTTGATTTTCATTCGAGACAGAATGGCGCATTTTTACCTTTTTAGCTCCTGGAAGAGTAAAAAGTGAGAGGTCAAACCTGCATCACCATGACAACCCCTGCAGCGAGGGTTTTTGAGCAGATGAAGGGGAGTGATAATGGAGCTGAAGTTTCTGCCCGTTCTCATAGTCGCTGGGCTTTTTGTTTTGTTTTTCCCTGTTTCTTTTCTTTAGAACCTGTAAGGTGTGGCCCCATGGATTTTTCAGGGGCTGAAGGATAACACCAGACAGTTTAAAACACTGCTAGACTCTGTTTGAGAGCAGTCTTTGGTATAGCACTGCCTGGATGCATGTAGAGTGTATATAAACCATATAAAAAAGGAGATTGTAAGAGCTAGTCGTGGAAGATCGAATATCCCTTTTGATGCATTCCCTACACTGCTGTAGGTACAATACGCCAACAAGTGCAGTCATATTATCAGGTTTGCATCAAAGGGAACTGTCATCTCTGCCTTTCCTGACAGCGCCTTTGGAGTCCAAAAATAAGCTCAGTAAACAGCCCTTCTCTGAGGAGAGGAGACATTGCACTAATGAAGAAATTCAAAATGGGGTGGGGGTCTAAGGTGAGGGGTTACAGGTCAAACTGGAAGCTTATTTGGGATGCTGAGCTCATGCCCTAGTTTCCTAGACCTGCACAAGGAATGTGTAAGAACAGATTGCAGATAGCTGAGGTTACAGCTACGGAGCGAAACGAAGTTAAATTGAAGTCACACAAACAACCTCCCAAATTCTCTCCTACTTGGAAACTGAGCCTAGTCCAGGGAGAAACAAGCAAAAGAGCAGATTACTCATATTTTTTTTTTAACGTCTCTGGTTATTCTAGGTACCTACTAAATCTGGTATTTTCCTAAGATGGGAAACCCTCTCAGACTAGAACACGTCTCCTTTGGTGTGCAAATGTAGCACCTAGAATAGATTGTCCTCAAACCCCACCTAGAACCTCCAGATGTTGTCCGTTGGACATTATGCCTCTTCAGAAGTTTTGCAGCATCCTTTTCTACCTTGTTCTGGTTTCAAGAAAAAATGAAGCAGACCAAGAAATACTCAATCAGGCATTACAGTGTCAGAAAAGTTAATTTTGCTGGAGGATTTTGTCAGAGTCAGACTGTAGTGAGATCTATAGAGCCATCAGATAGTTATGCGGAGAAGAGGAATAGTCAGAGTTAACACTAGAAAAGTTTTGAATAGCTATAAAATCTCAAGTTGAAGCTGTTCTCTGTGCCCAAAGGATTAGGTTAAAGCTTTTGCAGTCAGGATGCATTATTCCATTTTTTCCTAGTGAGGGGTTTCTCATATCTTCTTCCAAAGTGGTGGATGTGTCCCTTATGTCAGTATGGAGCTACGCAGCCCATCATCCAAAGAGGCAAACTGCAAAGAAAGAGCACAGCTATGGTCTGTCTACCACCAGATTTGAAACAATAGCTGCATCAACACATCTGCCCAGCAAGAAAGCAGAGCTGGGCTATTGGGATCAGCCTGCAGATAAATCAAAGTAAATCTAAGCGATACTGATATGATGTTGCAATAATAATTCACTCCTCATGCTGATTTAGAAGAGGAAGCCAATTCAGACTTTCACAAGCACAAGGGCCAGCACAGAGCCCTGTGGGACAGTATGAAGGAGAATAATAAGTTCATATGGAATGAAAGTGTAAGTTATCAATTGCATGAAATACAGACCTGGCAGAAAACATGCAAGATAATTTCTGGAAAGGCCTTGGATTATAATCTGTGCTTCAGACAACTGATTAATGAACTGCTGGACTCTTGTGTTTTAATCAACCAAACTGAAAAATTAGGTTAAATATGAAGCTTCTCTATGTGAGAGGATTCCAGCAACATTATTTAAACAGGATGTTAGAGTATGACAGAAAATGCAATTCCTTCCTTGCAGTACTGGGCCAGAAGCCTCAACTTTCCTCTTCCCATGGTGTGACAGGGCTCTCTTGAGTCAGACTTGAACTTTACGTATGGTCTCAGAGAGGGGCTGATTGCCTGTCTACTGGGGCAGCTCAGGACAGACTCTTTTTGGGAGCTCATTATTTAAGGACGAAATAATAAATGCCAATCGCATTGGCATCAGACCATTTGAAGGCTTTAATTACATTTATTTGATTTTTATTCCTCGCTGCAACTCTACTCAGCCATTTCCAGGCACAGTGGAGTCAATGAAACCTGATGTTGTTTTCAATTTACTGATGTCTCTTTGAAAAACAGACTCATCTCACTGTGGAAATGTTCTGAAAACAAATTGCAGCTATTCCGCTTCCCTCCCAAGAATAATCTAGTGCCAGAACTTTATTTTATGCTTTTCTTGGATAATATTTGGACATAAATGATACCTGGCAATTGTGCTTTCATTGAAATTATATCTTTAACATTGCAGGTGATTCAGCTTGAGCTCATAGATTTTTAATTTTTAGTTTTAAGAAAAAAACTTTCCCATGACAATAGAGTGCTCAGTCTCAAGAAGAACACCAGCCTAGGAAAGACCTGTGGACTGGTACAGAAATTGTGAAATACCCCAGGAGCTCTGTAAGAACTCAATACAGTATCACCTAATACTTGGGACAATAAAACCACGAGCAACACGCGTTTCTCCAGAGCTGTTCAAGCACACCTTTTGTCCGTGAAAGATGCTGGCATGGTGAGCAAATATTGCTGTCCATGGGTTAAAGTTCAAATGCATCACTTGAGTAGATGAGGAGTTCAACCAGAGCAGAATGACTAGCCATTTCCTTCAGGGAGTGGTGACGGAGGGGTGGGGAGAGATGTGGGTGTGTGGAGTAGGATGCAGACAGTCACAGCCCTTGTACAGCAATTACCATAAAGATTAAATAAATACAATAGCCTAATTTCACATGGAAGTACACTTTAATTAAGTCTCTGCAGAACAATGAGCTGCTTCCATAAGAGCTGTGAAAATCATCACTAGGGACTGTCCAGAGGAAGAGAGAAACAAACAAGAGAAGGTCTCTTTGTGTAGAAAATATGTACAGGAAGCTGTTCCCAGTTAATTTACCTAGGAAGAACTAATAACAAACCCCAGTCTTCTGCTTTCTTTTTATGTAAACCCCATATCCCAGTCTCATGGTGTTTACCAGACTGAAGGAGACACAATTCATTTGCAGACTAATTGCAAGAGCATCGCAGTGTATTGTGTGTGATGCACACAAATGGGCTTAGCTAGGCTGAAACACAATTGCTTCTGGGCTGGAAACTCTTGTGCAAGATAAACTCCAGGTGTATAAGGAAAAAACCTGTTCTTCCAACAAAGTTCGTGTTGCTTTCATTATGTTAACGTGATCAGGTAAAGAGTTCAGGAGGAGATACTAGGAGAGCATCACCTGTGAAACTCCCTTCACTCAAAATACATTTCCCATTGTTTTCTTTATCTTCCTGTGTGGTCAGAAGTCCTAATGCACTGAAAGTACTGCATGAAAATCAACAAATTTGCACTTAGTATTTCTACAGGCGCCTGGATTCATTGCTTGAGTGGATGTAAGCTTGGCAAAGTTCATCATTATTCTCTTCCTGAGACCAGGATGTCCAGCAAAGGCATTTCAGCTACCAGGTGTCACATCAGCCACGCTATGACTCATGACAACTTTGAGCTCAATAACACCTACAGAACAAGTATCTTCATCGCAAAGACAGAGCTGAGACATTACCTAAACCCTAGCCAGGTACAAATCTTGAGAGTGCAGGTAACAGAGCAGTGTGATGATCACCTTGATGTTTCTCAAGCCCAGTTTTGCCTTGAAGCCTGGGTGAGTATAAATTACCAATGGTCTCTTTTTTTACCTCATAATATATTCTGGAATATTTTTTTAAAATACTATTATTTTTTAAACATTTTTTACTTTAGAGACTGCCAGCTGCTAGCTTTCAGCTATGTAAGCCTCAGGTAGGTTAGACTTAGGGAAGCACAGAATCACTTGATGTTCACCTTATGTCAAGGTTGTAGAGGCTTTTGGTCAGGCGCTGCCGTTGTTTGCTTGTTTTGTTTTTACGCAGCTAGGTAACATAGCTGGGCCCAGCTCCACGGCTGTTGTCTTGGTCGTGACTGCACTGCAACCAGAAAATTGTTGCAACCAGAAAATCATCTCTCAGTGCATGCAAGTTTCTGCTGTCTGTTTGGAAGAGACTTGAAGCACTTGTAGGGGTTTAATCGAAATCTGAATACATGTGACTGAAATTGGCTCTCTATGATTATTTATACAAGTAAATCTCTGCTTCTCACAAGTTCCCAGAAATCAAATGCCAGCCTGGTATGATCATTTTTTTAAAGGAGTAAATATTTGTTGAAAACTCTTTGCTGTGTTAATTTTACTCTGCCTTCTCTCAGGCAGCCCTGGTAGGGGTGGAAAGACTCCTGGTGTGCATCAATCAACCTAGGGAAGAGGGACCAAAATAGCTGATTACTTTGTCCATAACATGTTATCCACAGAAGGAAACCCAAACTTTTCAGGTAGCCAGGCAAAGCTCTTAAAATAACTCATTTTCCTCTTTCATCTGCATACCCAGCTAAAGTCTTCCAGGAAATGATCCTTATTTCAACATCAGGTATGTCAGGTACAGGTATTTTAGCAGAAGGTAGTTTAAGCAGAGTGCTGCATCTTTCCATGTTTTCCTAACCCCCTCTTGAAAGCACATCTGCCAGTAAGTGGTTTATAACTTGACAGTCAGCCACCACTATTTCTTTTAATGCTGTATTATATTGCCAGTCCCTGTTGCTGGTTTGGTTGGTTGTTTTTTTTCTTTTACTTTCTCTTCTCTCTTTTTTTTTTTTGGTAACCCTTTTACCTTCTTTTTCCCTGCTCAGACCCATTAGCAGGATGTTGTGCAATATGGTGCTTGTCATCTGTTTCAAAGACACAGTGATGAGATACAGGTATGCCAGATGGATAAACCTAGTGTGACTAATTATTGTGTATTTGCCTTTAATTATTATCATTTATTACCAGAGAAAAGACAATAGAGGTTCCCAGACTCAGAAGGGAATGTCGGCAGAAGGGGAATTTTTTTCTTTTTTTTTTTTTTCAAGAGACTGGCACATCAGCAAGAAAAGTTTTCTTCCTGGGGAGAAATACAAGCAAACATCGAGACAAGAGGAGTCAACATGACCCGTGAAATGCTCTCCTTTCCCTGACACATACTCGAGGATCAGATATCTTGCAGGTAATAAATAGTTTCTTTGTAATTATAGAACAACTATTCTCTGGCTTGAATGTCCGTGCAGGGCACGATGAATACATGGATACCCTTCAGTCATCTGCATGGGTATCCACTATGGGTTACAGGGCAGCCTTCTGTCCTCTCTGGGCTGGTCCTGGGAGATGTGTACAGCCCTGGCTCTGCCCTTTTGGCACCAACAGAAAGGGGAGAGAGGCTGGTGTGGGTATAAACAGGCACTCAGGTGAAAGGGAGATGAGGTCTTTGATTGATCCATAAACCAGATGCACATTCCCTCCTCCATGGAGAGGTGAAACCTGAGGTCCCTGAGCGGCAGTTTTTGAACAAGTTAGGCACAGGGTAGCAAACATTCTCAAAGGTTTTTGTGCCATCAGGCTGAGCCCTCAAGCATTTAAATGGAATTTGCCTCCATATCTGACCTTAACGTGCAGGATTTCTACAGTGTTTGGCAAAAATGTAGATTTACCTCTTTTAGGTTTCATAACCTTATTTTCAGTTGATCTCCTTGCAAACACACACACATTATAAACATGTGTTGTTATAAAACAAACATTTCCAAACACAGAGGATATTTCTAGGGCCTCTCAAGAGGCTTAGGACAGACACTTCGCTCAGCTCTGGACCCACAGCCTGGCATGCTGGATGATTTTGAAGGCTAGAAGGTTGACAGTTGTAGGAAACTTGGAGATGTTAATACTGTGGTCCCAAAAGCTGCTTTCAGGTTGCAGCTGAATCAGCTACAATTTACAAGTGCAAGTAGGATTATGATGGCTCATAAGTCTGATCTTCTTGCTTATGGGGCACTGCACTTTAATTTGGGAGCAGCCGCACTGATTTGGTAAACAGATTGAGGAAGAGCTTCAGACTCTAGGCTTTAAAATTCATAAGGATCTGATTTAGTACATTTTACACTGGTATTTTAGCATATTTGCTCTATGGCTAAATTGCATCGTAACCTAGAGGACCAGTCATGTACCACAATGTATTGTAGATAATACAAGACGTAATCAATGTCGCCTGGCTGCTGAAGTATTTCTATATATAGTAGTTGTCAGACAAATACATGCAAAGGCATTAAAAAAACAAAGTCCGTACATGGACGATTTGCAAACAGGAGAAAAGGCTAAATTTGCCACTGTTTGCTCTGAATAACTTACCCAGATTACAGGCCAATTTTGTTTTGGACAGAAATATTTTCCATCGCAGGGTCTGCTAAAGTCAAGCGAGTACTATTCCTTTGGCCTCTGGATGGGCTGAAGGGCTGGGTTGTATTTTGGGATTGGCAGCTCTGGCTGTCTCCCTTTCACCCATTTGAACGCAGTTTGATTGGGACTCGATTGAGCACTTAATAGTCTGTGATTGCCTTGATTGTGGGCTTCTACTTTTAAACCAAATGCAATGTCATTATTATATATCAAGAAAAAACTGTCCCTGATAACCAAAAAATATTGCATTAAGTTGGCAGACTGAGAATTAAATATGCAGAATCAGCCTAATGAAATAACTTGCCTTTGGTTGCAAGAGCCTTCATCGTTCTTAAGAAGATTTAAAGCTAATCTGACTTGGAGCTATTTCAGTCCAGTTATTTTTCGGCAATTTTTTGGGCTTTATTTTTCTATTCAGCAGCATTATTCAGTCTTGATAGTTTTTATTTTGTTAATTTTTTGCATATTGAATAAATGAGAAATCAGTGCAGAACCATTCTTAAGTAGAAATGAAATGCCCTGTAATCCAATTTTGATCAAAATTCGTCTTTGCATCTCAGGGACCAACCAGCCTCTGCAGTTATCTCCACACTGCACAGAGTTGATAATCGAGCAACGTAAAGCTCGCATTCTTTTCCCATTGCATGTGGTGGGAACAGGGCATTGTTCAGCTGGAGAACAATGTGCTGATCCCCCAGTATGTGACAAAGCAGTAGAATGGCAAGAAGATGTTTTCTGCCTGGTCTTTTACTTAGCTTTCTTAAATGTTTACAGGTGCGAAGTAAACCTTTCCTCCCACCTCCTGTCTCCCTCTCCCAATGCCTCGTGTTCGCAGAAGATAGATAGCTAACAACTGCAGCACCTTTCCCAAAAGCAGTCTTGAGAAGGAGAGACAAATTCAGGTGTCTTCACAGGCCTTTTTTACAGCTCCTCAGCCTTCCACTTCAGTATCCATTGCCTTTTGGTTATGCACAGAAAAAGGAGCCAAATTATATCACAAAAATGCCATCCCATTCCAAATAATGGCTACACAATCAGGCCTCATATGTCTGATATGGTGCATGGAGGTATCCCATAGACCTTGTTGTTTTACTTTATGCTGGCTTCAGGGATTCCAGCTAAGTTCCTAACTGGCTTTTAGCAGAAGCAATATCTCAAGGATGCCTTGCACTTTTCTTGTGCAACATCAGCAAAACTGGTGGCTTTGAAATAGTTGTTTGCAACCAAGGAAAGCTGCTCCATTCCTCCTATAAATGTCCTTCTTCCTTCCCACCACTCATTTCCTCACCAGCTCCTCCTACCTATGGGACAAGCTTTTATCCATGTTCATTTTTCTCTGAAATCAGTTTACTTCTCTACTTTCTCAGAGTTCCTGAGTATGTTTATGTTCCTTGCGACTTGCAGTGGCTGTGTGTTGATGTTGCTTCAGGTAGATAAGCAGAGGAGAGAAAATAAATGGGTTGAGGAACTGTGGGAACAATAGTGGGAGTTGTAAGTGGGGAAACAGGCAATAGAGGACAAGAATGGGGGAAGGGAAATTGTTTGGTCCCTAAAATCCTTTGGTCTTCACTCTCATACTAATGGAATGTGATTATCAGGGAACTTTTTTTTTTTCAAATCCACAGTGAATACTGTGTAAATACTCATTCATATACAAATACTGGCAGCTTTTTCTTCTCCAGGTTAAGGGTAGTTTTAAAAATCTCTCATGATCCAAAACTGGTAGCATGTATACAAGCTCTGTTGTTGGAGAGGATGCCCAGATCTCTGAAATTTTAAGAACTATTAGAAGTTCCACCATGCCATGGTTCAAATAATGAAGAAAGTCAGTTCCAAGAGCAGCAGATACAGGAATACTTGTATATTTTATGCGTCTAGATTTGGCTAATTACATTCATATAGATATCTCTCAACGAGATGCCAGTTATTGTCCCCTGGCCCCCAAAAAGGCCAGTAGTAAGAATGATGTTATAACACAAGGGACATTTTCTAGGGAGAGACAGAGCATCAAATATCAACAAGTTTTATCAACTGATAGAGCTTATTTTCCAGGAATCTCTCAGTGTATCCTCCACCCACATGAACCACATGGGCTTCTGAGCCCACAGGATTCTGTGAACAAGGTCATAACGAAGGACTTCACTCCTGTGTGGACTCAGGTAGGACCTTGGCTGCTTACCTGAGTCTGGGTTATCACATGAAACAATTATTAATTGGAGGGTTACATCATTAAATAATCTTCTTGACATTATCGACAACTGCCAATTGTCCCCCAAAGAGGAGAGTTAGGAGAGGTAACACATCAGTAGGAGATACGATTAAATGCAGCTCTCTGGTAGCCTCCCAAGACACATAGCAAATGTCATCTTTTCCTTGGTGGCAGGAAGCACCCATGCTCATAACTAAAGAACATGAACTTTTCAAAGAGATGAGCTTGTCTATACAAGTTCCTTTTCTTTACAGCTGCCTCTCATTAGTTACCTTCTTGTTTGTGTCTATTCTTCTCAATACATCTTGCAGTTTCTTGCTGCTTCACCCTTTCTGTGTTCTTCACCATCTAACCTTAGAGCATTCCTCTCTTTTTCTCTCTGAAAATCTCCCTGCTGGTATTTTCCATGAATCCATCTGCATTGAATTATTTATAGATACAATAAAGCCCGCTTTTGTCTAATGTTTGTTTTCTTTAATAACAAGAAACATGGGGAAAATGTTCCAAAGAACCAAAAAAGGACTTGACTTTTCCTGGACGCTAGGCAACGGTAGCCAAAAAGTACAAAACAAGCCGTAGGATGTTCGTAAGATGCCTTCTAAAAATAATAATCTTAGTACGTTGGTATCTAATGTGCTTTTTGCATTTGTTGTATTTCCCAAATCTGAGCCTTGGTTATAATGCTGTCATGTCAGGTTCTAATGGACAATGAGTTACTGTGGAGGCAACCAGGAGTAACAAGCAGATGGATTATTGCTGGTGGAGCCAGACCTCTGCTACCTGTTTTCCTTGTCCTAAGTGTTTTAAATAGGTCATGGAGGTCTCTTACGCTGGTTGTTCCTGACCGGTGGGTTTATCTTGTATCTGGTAAAAATTAGAACAAACAATATATCTAACTTAATGAGTCATTGCTAGTCCTTTGTTGCCTTTTACTGCTTGTTTGAATTTTCTTTTCATTATGATTTAAAGGTTTTTCCCATCTCCTTTTCCAATGGAGGGTTTATGTTGCTCATTTACTTCTTTCTTCCCTTCAATTATGCGAGTCATGCAAGCATTTCCCCTTGAACACTTTCCAGCTCCCCCCACCCCATACCTCACCCCCTCCGTGTCCTCCCCCTCGTTTACACAGCTCCATTCTCCACTGTGTTTCCTGCACTGCCTACACTAATTGCACTTAGCATGGATGCGGTGGGGGAGGGAGGATGGATGGAAGCAGAGAAGGTAAAGAAAGGACTTCTGAGGAATCTGGGTGAGTTAAAACTGGAGACTCCTCTGCACATGCGAAAGATGGAAGACATAAAATAGGCAACAGAAGGAAGGGGAGAAAGGAACAGATTGAAGTCTAGGTCCGGGGTGACCAGAGACAACCTCAGGTTGGGGGCGTTTTGGTTCTCATCTCTTCAGAGGGAGTGAGGAAGGGCCTGGAAGCTGCAGAGGTGGGAGCTCAGGAGACCCACCTGATGCAATAGCCAGAGGGTAAGGTGTATGGAGCCCTCCTTGCCACCTCTGCTGTGAAAAGGCTATTCAGCATATGGGAGCGGTTCTTTTTTTTTCCTCACTGATTCTGTCTCCCTTTCTGTTCTATACCTCTTGACCACTTGGACTATTGCAATTGCTTGCCTAAAACAAGTCTCACTGCTTCTGCTTCACTTCTTAAACCACAAAAAACATAGGAACAACATGCTGCATATATTGCGGCCATTCTTGCAGACTGGAGATGAAATCTGCCTAGAGGACTTGGGAAGTTCAATCCCTGTGTTCCCAGTGTGCTATGGCTGTGAACACTGCCTCTTTCTCAGAGCAGATTTTAAGCGTATTTGCCTCAGAATAAACAAACACACACCAACAAACAACATAACTAACAAACAAGCCCTCAGAGACTGTCAGCTCCCAAAGTCAGCCCTCAACATTCTCTGAAACTTCACTCATTTGGATTCAAAGGTACCTGGACACAGAGCGCTTGAGCTAGAGGAACTGCTCATCTGTGGCATGTACTTATTTATTTATATATTTGTTTTCCAATCTCACACCTGCCTACTTTAGCTGATCTCTAGCTATCAAACTGTGATGGAGCAAAAGTAATAAAATGTCCGTAGGACAGAAAATCCTGCCTGAAGTTCTCCCATAGCTCAGCCAGACCTAGAAGATGCACAATTCAATTAAAGAAATACAAAGTTTTTTTCTCTTCACCTTGCTATTTTTCCCTTCTCTTCTGTGTATTTCATATATCCATATATATATAAATACACACATACTCACGCACGCGCATACACACATACACGCACAAACCCACCCCTCCCCTTTCCAATCCTTCCTTTAAGGTTTAATTTAACAATAACATTTGCGATCGGGGTCCTGAGCATCTCAAGGGCATTGCGCTTGAAATTGCACACACTCCGCACCATTTATCATAGCCTGACATGTGTCATGTTCCAGACTGCAGCTCCAAGAGGTTACAGCTCACGACTGCTCCTTTGTTGATCAGCTGCCGAGACAACTGAGGCACCTTTCTTTCTTTTTTTCTTTCTTTCCTTCTTTCTTTTTTTTTTTTTTTATTTTTTTATTATTAAAGCTGCACTGTCCTCTTTTCATTCTGACACAATAGAAAAAACAAACGAATTCTTCTCTCTCCGCAGTCTCCCCACCCAATCTTCATCAGCACCAATTCAGATCACATTTACCTTGGCTTTGACAGGAGAGCCTGGTCTGGTTAATATTACTGCTTAATATTGACTGTAAGATGGATAAACTATTTTCAAGGTAGTTCTCCACTAGAGGAGAAGAACAGGGTGTGTTAACTGCTAAGGATACTGGGGACAGTGGTAAGGGAGTCCCAAAGTGCTTTCCTGTGGCAAAATCCGGGCTTGCCAAGCCCGTGAGTTGCTTCCATTGCTGAACTTCAGCCCTGCAACTTTGGGAAAATGAATTTTCTGTTCTCCAGTGCTTCTGCTTCATTTACTCCACCCCTTTCTCCTTCACTTCCTTGGTGCCTGGCAGAGTTCTTGCTAAGTGCAGAGCACCTGAGACCTGCGAGTATCTTTGCAGAAATGATGCGTACAGCAATTCAACAAACCAGGCTGTTTATAAAGCATATTGACAAGAGCCACTGAATTGCATTCATAAATCACTTGTAGATCTTACTTCTGCCAGTCTTCATCCAGCCAGTCAACATCTGTAGAGGGTGTGGGTATGGGCGTCATTGCAACTTAATGTGTAAAGGATGCAAGGTACTATAGATAGTAAGAAATGGATTTTGAATATTGGTCTAAGAGCTGAACAAAAGCAGACTTTGCTTTGTATTTTTCTACTTCCTGAAGGTTGGCATATCAGGTGAGCTAACAATTTCTTTTTTATCTATTTATAATTAACAGGACTTGAAGGCAAGAAGTGCTGAGCTGGAGCTGATTTCTCCCTTATCTTCTCCCCATTTGCATGTTCAGCTCTGTCCTGGAAGACATCAAGCCCGGATGGATGTTCAGGTCCCAAAGTCTGTCTGTGTTTTGAAATGATACTTGATCTTTCAGGTTCCTATTCCCCTCTGAGCTCTATATCACGCAATGTTCGTCACCACCTGTTAGCATCAAGCACAGCCTCTGCAGACACAGTTGGGGTTGTCTTACTTTTTCTCAACACTCTCAGCTCTTGTCGACGGATATTTTCAGAGATTTCCTTGGTTTAGAGGCTCTTGATTAATCAGAAGGGCCAGATGGGAAGACTTAAGTACTACCACCATGTGTGTGTCACATACCTATTAGATTCACAAATGGAGGATTTTCTTGCAATTGGCCAGCAAGATTTCACACTCTATATCCTTCACTGCATGTTTGTCGCAGCCACCTATCTCAAACTTCTATGCCTTCCAGTTTAGCATGCTTCCCTTTAGTAGTCTAACCAGAATAGTGCTTTGCTGTCTGAAGGATGGCTCATTTTCTCCTCATTTCTCAAGGAGAGGAAAGTCCAGTTTCATGGCTGTAGCTGGGTAGTCCTGTGTTCACAGCATCCTCTCTGAGCTGCTCCCGGGCTCACCATGGAGCTGGCTCCCCCCTGCCTGCAATGCATGCTCCTCTTGCATTGCCGCTTGTGTTCCTGACCTTGACTCATGCTTGATCCCTGCCCTCCCCCTCTGCTAGCACTGAGGCACCTGCCCAGCTCTGCGGGGATGATGTAGTGCTACCAGCTGGGATGGCGCAAAGCAACGGTGGGACTCGGCCAACTTTCAGTCACATAACTCTCCTTGTCCCCGGGAGTGCGACCACCTGCACAGTCTCGCCTTCCCCCACACTGAAGGATGGAGGTTTAGCAAAAGTAGGACAAAGCACAGAGCACAGCCACGCATAAAGGTGGAGACCACCATAAATGTTGCGTCTCCATCAGTTTGCCTCTCTAAGCAACCACCTGCCAGTGTACGCCTGATGCTGGCACTGCTTCTCTGCCCCCAGGCAGCAAGGACACTTAATGCTGCTCGACTGTATAGTCTTGAATGAATATAATGACTCCCCACAACTTCTAGAGAGACTTACTGTGGCTATTTAAAAGGGCTGGAGCCAGGTTATCTACGGAGGGGATGTGCCCAGAGTGTGCCTGTGCCTCACTCTCTTTTTAGGACAGTTGTTCCCATGAAAGCTGCTCGGTGTTTTAATTCCTAGCTCTGGACTGCACAGGGGCCAGTCTAGCCCCCAGCAGTTTTAATGGAAGATGAATGATTTTAAAGGTATTTTGCGGATTTGTAAGGAGGAATTAGGAAAAAGAAGAATGTATGCTATCATCAAAACAAAACCTAAAAAAGCCCCTCAGCTTTCCTGCGCCAACAACAGATATTCTCATCCTAATATTCCTCAGAAATGGTGTCTCTTTGGGCTGGGAGTGAAAGGGACACACAGATACTCTAAGCATAATAGAAAAGAGAAGAGGAAAGCAGCACACATAGTAATCAGGCAAGCAGTCAGAGTTTCAGCCGAGACCATCCTCTGAATATTTCAACCATGAAGTAGTGCTAAGACTGGGTTCAGAATTGGCTGAACATTCTGGTTTCCCTGTGGAAGGAAATATAGCTAAAGCCACCTCTATTTATTGGGATGGCATTGGAGGATGCTGGAAGTTAATTGGCTCCTCGGATGTGAAGAGTAAAAGTAACCTTGGGTCCCTCTGCTAATAAGAAAAGGAGATAACCACCAAGCCAAGCAACGTATAAATAAGAGAACCAATAAGGACTTAAAAGAAGTATTTAAATGCAATCAGGCAGAGCTGCCTGAGATAGCAGAGGAAAGAATAATGACATGTGTACAGTAGACACAATGTAAGATTACAATTTATAACAGGATACAGGATGGAGCCAGCACTTGATTAGGGGACCATGTTACAAATTTTTCAGCATATGTCCTCTGTTTTTCTTTGCCTTGGCATAGAAGGCTGGGCACTGCTGGTAAGTAAATCAGATCGTCAGAAAATGCCCATGTTGATGAGAATTGCTGGATCCAAGGAAATTGACTTGTGTTTTAGACAGTTCTGCCATATCCATTCCTTGCCCAGAGCTGTCAACTGGGAGGGAGTTGTGCCTGCTTACAGCTTTAATCAGAGATAAAAATTATCCCTAGTTCATGAATATGTTTATCATGAAGATATGTCAATGGCAGAGAATAGCTTCTGAGCATTCAGTTCTGCATGTCTTACACTGAAACATGTCCTATACTGAAACGTTTTGTTCTCCAGATAGCACCCTTCTACTCAACTCATTGTCCAGATACAGAGAGAGACTAGGCAAGGGGAAGTTCCCCAGAATGAAACACAAAGAGCTTCTGCTGATGAGCTTGTAGGGTCTTAAATCTCCTTGGGTGTCTGCTTGCTATGCCTTGGCCACCACCTATGAACCATTCGCGTGATTGCCAGGGCTGGAGGGAAATTTTCACTCAGTTTGATCACAAAGGCTGCTGGGGTTCCTTTGGTCTTCCTCTGTGTCTTCAGGCTTGGTCTTCCTCCTGGATATGTTCACAGCTGCATGCCCTGCTGTTGTCCAGACCTGATGCTTCAACATCGCTCTTGACCATTAACACCAGTAAGTCACACTCGCTGGTGGGGTGGGAGGGGTCTGTGTTCTGCTATTTCTTGTGGATAGCCAGGCTATGATAAAAGGAAGAGGTCTTCATGAATAAAGTAATCCTTTCCATTCCTAGATGTCTTTTCCATGTCAGTCTGGTAACATCACAACCCTCAGAGCATCCTAAATTAAAGAAAGTGATACCAGAACACCAACAAAACCAGGAATGCGAATGACAGGAGCAAAACAGAGAGCAAATGGCTGACAAGGGATGTTTATATGTTGCACGGTGTTATTTTGGCTGTTCAGCTTGTCCAAATTCCACTAGAAAATAGAGAGAGCACAAGCAGCTTGATGAAGGCTCCTTGCTGGGCAGGGTCTTGCCGGATCCCGATGCATGTGTGCGTACCGGCGTGGGTGTGTTTGTGTGTGTTCGGTGGGGAGGAGGGAAGCTTGTCATTGTGTTTTCTTTTCTAGACAGGCATAGACACCCCTGTTTATTTCCAGCATGCCATCTAAATTCAAAATTAGCATAAGCTGATGATGTTAATTGATTTATATGCATGCAGGCAGTGCTTTATCAAAGGTAGAGGGACATAAGGTCTTTCCCCTAAGGGCCTCCAGGGAACAAGTACCCATCTGAGATAATATTGAGATTGGCATAGTTGGATATATAACTGTTTCCAAGTATGAAGAAGTTGAGTTCTTTGTCATTAGCAAAAAATAATTTTCCTATTAATATTGTAATTCTCCTTTTAATAAAGGCTGCCCTCATTGAGGTCTAGGAAAGTACCCTCCAGGTCCACCAAGGGGTGGCCTGGGCTGCAGCTGGCAGGCTGGCTGCCTTCCCAGAGAAGGAAAAAATCATGTTGAATTGGCCATCTGAGCAAGGCTCTAGGAATTTTGTTCCCTTCAGGTCAGTCTATCGCAGCCGTTGTGAAACTACCAGAGCACCTTCTTCCTTAGAAGGTCAGCGATGTCACTGAGACAGCAGGGCCCGGCAGGGAGTTCTCTACTTTCTAAGGAAATTTCATGAAAATATTTGGCCAGAGCTGTACCAAGAGCAAAGCCAGAGGAGGGCCCTTGACTTGCAAGTGCTAAAAGAGGGAAAATATGTCCCTTATTGCCCTGCCACTATCACAGGAGAGAGAAAAGGAGAGGAAACAGTCGCTAGTCGCCTTAATCTTCACTAAGTGTGAAAGTGGGTTAATATGAACTGGCAATTACTTTTTTTTTTTTTTTTCTGGGTAAGTTTAGGAGATCCAGACATGAAATCCATCTTAAAAAAAAGCGTCTTCCTTATGTAAGCAAACTTCCTCCACCTGGCAAATTGGGAATTTTGCCCTCCCTAATGGGAGCTGCAGTATCTGATTGCTGTCTGAGTAGAAGCTCAGTGAGGCCACCTTTGCACTGAACAATCCCATACCTCAGAGGCCACCCCTTTGAATTCAATGGTTTTACTGATGCTAAGAGAGGTTATTGGAAACTCAGTCTTAAATCACACCTTTCAGGTAATAAGCAGCAATGAATGGAAGAGAAAAGCAAGCAGGAGGCTTATAGGATTTAAGGAGTTTCTTTTGAAAAAAGGATCCACCCCACTGCTGATGGCCAGATGCTCACGTGTGTCGGGAGATGTGCAAATAAAGCAGGGTGTAAAGCTGTTAGCAGTGGTTCATGGCAACAGACTAGCTCCTGTCAAGGAAAAGCAGGTTAGGTAAACTTTTCAGGTATTTGGAGGTGAATCTTTTCATTTGTGCACAGCCCTCGTTTGACCCAACTATTTCACATCATTACCAATTGCTTTGTTCCTATGTATCAAACTTGCTTCTTGTGCTTTATTGGTTTCTGCTCTTGCTGACCTCTTCCAGCAGTTCACTTTCTAACATCCTGAAAGCTTCATCGTGACTGCTCAGCACACCTCACCTAGGGCTGAGATTAAAAGTTTAAAAAGAGAAAGAGTGAACACAACAGGAGAGAAAACAGAAGAGCTTTTGGCAGCGGCCTGGTGACACTCTGGGGTAAGTGAATTGGATGGGTAACCACCTGGAATAATGGCAGGGGGAAAACGAGAGAGAAGAAACTCAAACAGCAGGGCCTGAGTGAGAGGATTAGTGGAAACAGCAAGCCAAGCAGACCTTGGGAGGGAGAAGGGCAGAGAGTCTATCTATCCATCTCAACTCTCTGTGCCAAAGAGAGACACCGAGTCCTGCTGAAATAGAAAACAGACTCATTTAGATCACAACACTGGGCCCAGATATCTTGTATCTGGTGGCTGCTTCTCTTCTGGACTAGAAGTCTGCTCAGCTCTAAGATGTAAGAGCAGTCCAAGGGATATCTGCAGTGAGGGCAGGAAGGGGAGAAGGTGGGAATCAAACAGTGGGAGAGCAGGTAGCGTCTGACCCCACCTGCAGTGGCTGCAGGACACTTTAATGCAGCACAGCCAACACAGCATCAACAACAGCCTCCTTCCATAAGTGCTACAGAGCTGCATTTGTGCCTCCTCCCTGCACACTAGACTATGGGGACAGAGGGGAATTGAGAGGACTTCAGCCTGGCCAAGGCTCACTCAGGCTGAGCCCGGGACCTTCTGCCTCCTGTTCTGGGAACTTGCACCAGGGTTATGTTTAGACTGCCTAACCTGAGCATTACTGCCATTGATGGAGGATAAATATTTGATTCAGCATAGGGAAGTTGAGATTTGGGAGTCCAGCTCCATTTCGAATGGGAGAGACAATGGAAACATTCAATACTCATGCCAGGAAATAGCACAAGATTCATTTGGTGTCAATAAAATAGAAAAAGTATGTTTTGACAAAACCAGAATGTTTTGCTTGGGTTTATTTATTTATTTTAAATTCTCTGGTATATGATAGAAAATTAAAATGTAAAGTGAAATATTGTTGTATCCCCTCAAAAAGTTGGCATGGGTTCTTTAGCACAGTCAGAATCTTTCTTCCAGTTTTCCTCCAAAAAGAAGTAGTGTCAAAATTAATTTGCTGTTATGAAGTGTTTCAATGTTGATGGAGCCATCTAACTAACGGTCAGGACATGTATGGCAATCTCTAACTCACCAAAGAACCTGACCTCCAGGTGTTTGTCTCTAAGGCTGTCATCTAAATTTGCAAAATTCAGGCTGTGCTTTAGGTTTACAGTACCATACAGCATCATAAAGTTCAGGGATGCTTGGATTAGGTTTTGACAAATATGAACAAAATATTGAAGATGTAGTGTTAAAGCAGAAGGGATTCCAGGAAAGAGCACCTGAAGGTCTATTTTGTGAAAATACCAGGTATGTGGCTGCAACTGCAGCTGTGTGAAGTCTCCTAGCAAAAGACACTA
The DNA here is from genome assembly GCA_013400335.1 of Eurystomus gularis. Taxonomy (NCBI): domain Eukaryota; kingdom Metazoa; phylum Chordata; class Aves; order Coraciiformes; family Coraciidae; genus Eurystomus; species Eurystomus gularis. The sequence goes on from VZZY01022446.1 coordinate 206,234, forward strand.
TGTAAACTTAAAAAAAAAAGTTGGTTTGAAAAGAAAATAGGAGTATTTGACCCGCACTCTGTTTTCATTAAGTATATTTTTTTTCTTTGTACATTCTGAGTTTTTTTATAATGCTAATGAAGAATTAAATTGCTACATCTTCAGACTAATGACCCTCATCAAGCCTATTTTAACAATTCCTTCCCTGCCTTTCCAAATCACTCTCTGGTGTTTAGGAGACAGAATTTTAGCTTCCATGTCTAGCTTTGGTATTTCTGCCAACTGTAGATATGAGAAATGCAATGCTGTGTCTCAGGGTACATAAAGCTTCACTTTGGCGTCCTTGACATCTTTGGTCCTTTTTGTGGCTATCTCATAATTCATGCAAGTGATGCCATACAAGTGTAAGTTTTTCATGAGGTCATAAAACTGATTTATGGACGTTTTCCCATAATCTCCAAGCAAATTAAAGAAGGTTGATGGAGCTATGCAACTCACTGTTGCCTCAACAATGGTCTCTTTCAGAAATGACACTGAACAAGAAACTAAGAATGTCCTTAAGAAGCCTTGTCTGTCTGTAAAAAAGGTGATGCCTACAAACCAAGAAGGGTTGTTTCTTCTATAAACTTTGTTGATTTTACCCATGGCATCTACCTTAAGATTAGTGAGATTGTTTCTTCCTTATTTTTCTGCTTCTAAATGCAGAAGCCTGATTGATCTGTTGCACTTGGGAAAATAATTTGATATTAATCTGCTTTCCTTTCTGAGATGTTTCAAGTTTAAGATTATCCATTCTTCAAACAGTGTTTTATTTTGCTTTTTGGCTTTTAAAATAATTTTACAATAAAGGGAATATTCGAATAAAGGAAAATTCCAATTCCAAAATTGCAATAAAGGAAAAATTCTACAGGCACATGCATACATGCATGCATATATAAAACTAGATATTGGTATATATAAAACTATGAGGTTTTTAATATATATATATGTAAACTATTTTAAACATACATATTTAAAAAAAAAACCAAACAAACTAAACATGAACATCAAGCTAGTCTATTTCCAAACTGTTAAAAGTGGACATTCGAGCATTGTGGGAACTTTATTCTTCCATCTTTACTTCTGAAGCTTTTTGTGAAGCTCTTGCATTTTGCTAGAACTATATAGTCTGGGAAAATGAGCTTTCGCTCACCTGCCTCCAACTTCAATATGTACCCTGTGTCAAACTCAGAGAAAGCTTAGATATAGTTCCAACCTCTGTGGCTGGGGCTGAGAGCCAGTTACTCTGCACCCGATGGCTTATAACTGTCTTTTTGGCTTCTGTGAATATCACTTTTCTAGTTAAAATCTTCAAGATAGCTTGCAAACTATTTGCTACTATTGCCCTGGAGTTGAAAGTAACCTTGAAAACATTTCTCCGTGGTAGTAATCGAGGTGATTCTTCCATCTTTTCTCAAAAATGGCAGCATATCGTGCCTATCTTTCCTCCTCAAACTCTCCCCAGCAGGTTTCTGAAGATCTTTCTAAGGTAGGTGTTATCCTTTTTATTTTCTTATTATTTGAATGTTTCATCTCAAACTTCACAGGGAGACGACTATCTCCCAACTGCATGAAACCAGCCAGGAGTGCTTTATATGTATGTTCTAAAGCATTTGATGCAATCTGTACTGTGATTATACACAAGTTCTTTTAAAATCACCTTTTTATTGGAATGAGTGGGCCTTTTAGAGGAAAAAGACCATAAAGATCATACACGAACCAAAAGAGTTCTAAAGGTGAGACATTCAAGTACTTTAAAAAGTACTTGAAATATAAATAAGGAAATATCAACATTATAAGAATTAATTTCATTATTAGACTTAAGAATTAATTCTTAGAATGGTTTCTTGAGTAATTTGAAGTGCTAATGAAAGTATTGGGCTGAATTCTGTTCTCACAATTTTGTAAATTAGAAGTAACTTGACAATGTGAGTTCATTAAAAGGGAGATGGCATCAACCTGTTCAGGCACGGTACAAATAGATTTAACTATTTAAATAAAAGACAGCTTCTGTGACACACACATTACAGAACCATATTTCAAGGCAAAGCTGGTTCATCATGGCCAGTGTATTGCAACAGGCTGGTAAAAGAAAGCAAGGAAATCATTAGATACTGTGGCCTTGCATTCTGTTTTCTGTTTGCATTATGTTAAACCCTTATTAATATCATCATGATTGCTATTGTTCTAGTGTTGTGAATTCTTCCAGTTTTCTCATGATATTCCTTAAAACCTCAGCTGCTGGGATAAGGTGATCATTTGGATTGGAAATTCGAAATTTATTTTTCCTTTAAGTGTAACTTCCTAGTTGTAGAAGGAGGTTCAAAACCATAGATTGAGAGTAACTCACCATCTAATTTTATGTAACTGTATCAGATGAGTCAAAGTACAAAATTTACAAAACCCAGTCAGTGTGTGAAACACAGAAGCTGCTCTAAAGGTCCTAATATTTAATTTAAACTAACTCTGTTGTCACCAGTGCCAGTAATTACAATAAGCCTGGCATTCCTTGTTACCATGTGAAATTACCTGCAAGGCCTTTTCATATTGTTTCCATGCTGTTGTTTTCATGCTCAGCAGAGCATTAAGAGTCAATGATGGGCAGCTCTTGTGTTAGTGTATGAATTGTGAGGCATTTTCCTTTGGACGCTATTGAAAATCCTCAAGGTGTTTATTGACAAATGCTTCCTACAGGCCATTATAGTAGAGAATTCTCCTTTCTGCCTGCTCCTCAGTTCCTACAAGGCCCATCTGCTCCACATCTAGGCGTGCTGTTTCAAAAAATATTTTTTATTCAGTACTCCGTAATATACTTTCAGCAGAAGCTATGGATCAAGTATGCTTCTAGACCAAGGTACTCAGTCCTCCAGCTTCGAACAGTGCACTGCCATTTCCCCTCCATTTGTTTCTATGGTGCCGACTGTGTGTGCGGTCATCCATAAGGGTGCTGAGATACCCTGGAGAGAGAAGAAATAGCTGTAGCTATTTTTCATTATTATATACTTCACTTTGTAATAAATGAGATCCATAGCATGTGAACACTGGTCTTGTAGATCATCATATCAGCAAGCACGAGGAACCTTATGTGCCACAAAGCTAAATAAAATAAAGTAAGTAAGCTTGAGAAGAATAGCCTGGTGAGACAGCAGAGTCTTTGGGACTGTACAGTGCATCCTCTCAGACTGAGAATGGCCTTAGGACTTACAGTAACTAGAGAACAATTAGTTTTAAAGCTAAAGTATTTCTGTCTCATCACTATCTCTAGCTACACACATAGGTAGCAGGAATGTTTAGACTTGCATTTCCATTGTCTTGCAGATGCCTTTGGGATAACAGAGACCAGCAAACAGCTTATGATCCAGAAAGGAAGTAGCAGCGCTAGCAACAGGAGTCTTGATCAATGCTCATGACGATGGTGAGTGTTGGGTGTCTATACAGAGCAGACCAGATCAGATGTGGAATTTTAAGACCAAGGTTATAACAAATCCAGGTTTTGCAAAACCTCTGCGGGCTTACAGGTAAGGTATCAGTCTGCATCATAGCACAGCAGGGTTGGGTGGTCCTGCTGAGAGCCTTAAGTGAATTTCTAACCCAGATAGGCATTTTAACCAACAATCCAAAGATGTGAACTGTTGAACACCTAACCAGTGCTAAGAAAATTACAGGTATCTACTTCCTAAACAGCAGTTATACTCCAGGAGATGAATTTTGCTGTTATTTCCATGTACTGGTGATGCTTTAGTATCTCCTGCCTTTGCATAGTGATGTATTTATTAGAAGGGGTAAATGCCAGTCCCAAGGCTGGATTGATTATATGGCTGCAGACAAGTGTTAGCAAGAGGCTCCAGAATACCAAAACTTAGTCCTCAAAAGAATAGGAACTGGGAAAATTTATACAGCGTTTAAAAGTAGAGCAAATCTGTCCAGGGCAAAACTACTAAACCCTTAAGACTTAGGTTACAGGGGACAGACATGAAACATTTAATTTTGATCAGTTTGTTCTTTTCCTGGTCCATTTTTACTGATTTTAAGTTTTTACCCTCATTCCAAAGAAGGAACAGGACTTACCTTCTAACCGCTAAGTGGCTCCATATATCTACACTCTGATAGCCATTCACCGTAGAAGCTGGCTTTCTAATTTTGGTGGGGTTTCAAAATTCATGGCAGATTATAAACAGCAAGCTGACAACTTCCTTGGTGTTATGACCAGTCTGGTGTATGACTTTTGAATATGGGAAGGCAGATAGCTGGAAAGTAAACCTTTCACCTGAGGATAGTGTAGAGAGTCTGGGGTACCACAGAAAGTAAAGACCTAGAATAAAATCTTTCATATTGAGGACTTCTGGAGGTGAGGACTCCACCGTACAATTCGTTTGGCAACATAACATTGTAAAATCAGGCACAAAAATTTACACGCACACATACAGTTCTCGCGCTGTTTCAAAATACAGTGGTTTTCTTCACTGTTTGCCTTGGAGTGGGTTGAGAGAATTCTGGTTTGGTTAAACTTTCTGCCTCTCAGATAAAAAACAGCAGCAATTTTCTGCTTGAATTTCTCTGTGACTAAATCCATTGATCATCCTTTCTCCCTGTGAGTGAGGAGTGTGTTTTCTCTTTAATAACTCCTATCCTTCTCCCTGAATATTTTTTTTCTCTCCCCTTCGCTTGTTTGTGTTGTGTTGGTCAGTTCACTGCACTATTCCTCCGAGAGACAGAGAGAGCACAAAATTGAAGTTATTTTATGCTTGGTCTCCCTCGGTCCCAATTTTCAAATCTTCATGTCAATTTTCACACATCAGTGTCATATGGCGAATGCTATGGAAATTTCAGTGGGGTCCTTGGGAGACAATTTATACATGACCCCCTATTCCCTCCCCCAACCAGGCTTCATCCCCTGCCTTTACAAAGAATAAGTGGATTTATAATTAATGTGGATTTAAAAATAAAACTGCATTTGCCAATTTTCCCGTTGTTTGCCTCTTTTGCAATATGAGTTCAAAGAAATACAAGCGCTCTCTCTCTCTCCCCCTTCTAATAAATTGGCTCGAGTTAAATTAATAAAAATTACAGCATGTTGAAAGAAAAGATCAACTCATTATTCATTTTACTTTTTTTTCCCTAAAAGGTGTGTTGTAAAAGGTTTATCATGCAACTAATTTGGTAATCACCAGTTAGCAAATGCACTCATTGCCACCTACCTAGGTGAATCAGAAGGTTAGTAGCAAATGAAACATGGTACAGTTTGGATGGGTAATTATATCTTCTTGTAAACTAATGAACGTACATTGTCTTAAGAGTCCTTGGTGAGTAAAATCCTAGCAACAGACGCAAAAGCTCAGCTGACACCATCAAAGCATTTCCATCATTGACCTTAAAATGGGCCCCTGACATCAGAAAGGGGTACATGGAGCCTACTGCATTTTACAGTGTTAATTATCCTCTCTGTGGGGGAGAAAGGGATGACAAATTGTCCAGATTATATCTCAGAGCATCTTAAACCTTAGCCATTCATGAGGAGACATAAACTGCCCCTGATTCTCAGTCTTTTGATTTTATTTAAAGAGGGTACCAGTGTGTCACATGTACTTGCTTCTCTGCATCACCTACCACTGGCACCTAAAGGAAGATTTTCTAACATTGTCAGCCATGCAGATTTGGGTTTGTGTGTTTGTTGGGGTTTGTTTTTTTTTAAAAAGCAGAGTAAATAGTAACAGGAAAATCCTGGTGCCTGACTTCAGAAGAACTCCATCTTCCCTCAGCATCTCTGTTCTTTGTGGACACTCGGCACCTCTTGCAGGTTTCCTGCTCTACCAGAAAGAAACTTTTTATCCCTCAGTCCTTATATGTCCTTCCCCTCATTCTTGTCTGATTTTTTGCAGTTTTGGAAAACTATCCTAGGAATCACAGTGGTAATGGGATGGTTGAGTGAGTTTTTCTTCCCAAAAACTCTGGGGATCAGATTTGGGCTTTGCAATGCAATGTCTCATCCAGGAGATGTAGAAATCAGAATCACATCATCTTCCAGTTTGTTTAACTTGCTTCAAAGCCAACTGGAATGTGTACACCACCACATTGCAAACCTCCCCCAAGCCCCCTTCCCTGGTGATATAGTGAGCAGCCTCTGGATGGGATGGCTTTATCAGCATCATTATCCTCCTTCGATCTGGCCAGGGAGAAATGAACTGGATGAGTGCTCTGCTGTGCCACACAGAGACCAGCCAATGCTCTCCACAGGGTGTGCAGGCAACAACACACTGTAACTTGAAGTTGTTTTGCTAACATGACCCTCAGAAGGGCTGCAGAAAATATATTTGTTTGGCATGCCGCCACTTTTTAGTACTGGCTGTGATTTTATCAAATCTCCCTGTCTAAGGCAGAGGTAGACCAGGTAAATTCCTGAAGAGCGATTCAAGAGGAGAGGAACAACATCCTGTAGATCCTGGGGCTGCCTCATCCCTTGAGGTGCTGTTGTCTCAGGAGGGGCTACTCAGCCAGTCCTAGAGAGGCCCTTTGGGATAATGAGGCCTGGAGGGATGGTCTAATGTAAAGCTGAAAACTGTAAGAAATGTTCTCTGTAAACTATATGAAGACCTCAGTTTTGTTCCTTGCTTGGGAAACTAGTCTTGGAGCGGTGACCAAGACTGTCCCACTTTATCAGGTACCTGCCCATAGCACCGTTCTAACAAGACTTCTGGTGGTGGATGAGGTTCAAACTCTGGGACAACTTTGCATCGTACAGTCATAGGACCATCAGTTAAAAGCTTTGAAACCTGCTGTTCTCACCAGCTCCACTGAAAATCAGAACTGCCTGTAGCTAGGGTTAAGATATCCGAGGCATATTCACTGCTGGAGAAGTCTGTGTTACACTGGTGTAGCTGACAGACAGATAGAGCCCTTAGCTATATTGCATATATTCCCGTAAAAACAGGGGCACTCCACCAAAGCACGGCACTATTAGCACATAACTCACAGAGTGGGCATGTGCCTCTGCGTGTGTGTGTGTGTGCACCTGGGTGTCTGAGAGACACAGAAAGATGAGATATATTGGGAAACATATGAGAGATGAGACTGGAGAGATAATTTCCAGAAAGTACAGCCACCGTCAGAAACTCTGTCTTTCCAGCTGGAGGGTTTTGCACTGCTAGTGCTTCTCTCTTAACTTGACAGCTCAACTCTTAGCCCAGCTCATAGTCGCTGCCTATAAATTTAATTAGAATGGGGGTAGGGGAGGAACGAGCCTGTATAGCACTTGGCACAGCACTGAAAATAACCGGCTTTAATACCTTTGACATTGAAGCACCTGCTAAGGGCACAAACCGCTGTACAGCTGACCGACCCTTCTCTGAAGACAGGATGTGTCACTTTGCTTGTCCTCAAAATGTGCAGCCCACGCTGCTGAACCAGGGAATAGCATGCTCGGCTCTGAGGCTCTGCATTTTATACAGCACCACGAGGCAACATTTCATTCTGGAGTCATCAGAGGGATGTTCAGCATCCCTGACCATGTGAGAAGGGAGAGACTCTGTGGCCACTGCACCTCATGTATTTCATTTCTCTCTTTCTGATGCAGTGAGCTATTTCTGATGTTTGCTTCCAAGTGCTGCCTTGCAGCCAGCCGTGAACATTTCTGTTGGCCCAGCTGGCCTCTTGCTTTCATGCTATTCTCAAGGCTTTCCCTGGGTAAAGCGATGAAGTAAACAGATTGGAACTTTGCCCACACATATATATTTAATTGTGTGCTGGTTTTATGCTAGGGAAAGGTAATAGACCAATCACTTCAGGGCAGAAAACTCCCAGCTGAGGCAACAGGTTAGAGATCTCTCCCCTGTCTGGTGCTTCTTGAGATATAACAGCTCTCCCATAGGTACTGACTCCTTGACAGAGATTGAACCTTTTTTCTGGTAACCTCTAGGCAGTGAGGAAGCAATTTAGGGATTCAAGGGGTATTTGGCCTCTTTCCTATGCATGCTGCAGGGATCTACTTGAGATTGCAGCTTTGGGTCATAGTGTTTGGAGATCTCCCAGCTGAGAAAAGAAAGCTCCTGAGCTCCTCTCACAGAATCCAGTGCAGTGTCAGAATGCAAATGAAACCTGGACCACTTTTGACCTTTTTACCACCAGCAAAAGCCACTGATGCTGCTGCTAGAAACATTTTCCAGAAGTGTGAGTTAATTTTTTTTTTATTGTCATTGAATTTAAACCAATTTTAGTTCAAATTAACTAAGTCAAATTCAAATCAAAATCAGATCTAACCCCTCCCCCCTCCAAAAAAAAAAAAAAATTGAAGGTCTTTTCCTAGTCTTCTGGAGAGGACTCAGTGGACCTGTCATTAACTTGAGGAAAAGACTACTAGTGTCTTGAAATCATCTTCATCACCCCCTTTCTTTCTTTCTCTGCCATGTTCCATGCTACCTGCCTCTATCTCTCTGGTCCAAAATCCTGAAGCAGGCCTGGGCTTGAACCAGGCTCTGAGCACAGCAAAGACCATAAACCATGCACAAGCCCAAAGAGCAAGACAACATAGAGCTTAAATATGCTTGAGTTGCACAATATTCAACCTATTCAGACTTCGCAAATGCCTTCAAGAGATCAGACTAGCAAGCACCACAAGTATAGTTGTGACTATGCAACAGTCCATAATGCAACAGCTCTAACGTGAAGTTATTACCGGAGGCATAGTGTTGATACCTGTGTTAAGCCTCTGAGCATTGCCCAGTGTGAACTATGTGTTTCCACAAGACTGAGCAGACCCAGACAGAGCTGATTGCTCTTGCAGTTAATAAAAAGCGCTGCACTTTCTCTCTTGACAATCCCGACACCTGAGTGCTTCCTACGTATGACAGTTAGCACATTCTGGTTGCTCAGTGGCCTGTGAGAAATGAGCCTCTTCTCAATTTAGTTCCTATCATCAGACAAGCGGTACACACAATAAAAAACACACCTTGACAGTCAGCCCCCAAAGTAGCCCTAGGGACCGAGGGTCTGGACTTCCCTTTCTCTCATACGCAAACACCATAAAATGGATATAATGTATTGGGATGGATTTTGCTCACTACTATTGCCAGGTAAATCAGGGTGACTCCACTGAGGTCAAAGGAGTCACTCTGGTTTTGTGTCAAAGTGCAGAATAGCTTAGAGGAGGGGAACTTTCCCTGACTCCACCACATTTCTTCTCTAGATGGAGCATGTCAAGCCCTCCTGACCTGCATTGATGGCCACGGCCTGTCACAAGGTCCCTTCAATCAGGTCAAGGTAAAAGCACTGCCTCTACTTGTTAGCTGAGCATTTGGCCCAGGAACTGGCCTTACTGCAGCAAAGAGCATCAGGATGCATATGATCTCCCTCCTTTCCAGGGCGGCGAGAAATGGCACATGGCAGAGGTGCTGGTGGGCTGGAGCAGAAGTGGGTGGATGTTGTGGCGGGCTTTGCTCCAGCCCAGACCAGCCCAGCCCATCAGGTCACGTCAAATGGAGCTAATATAAATGTCAGTGTGCCGCTTTCAGCTGTGAAATCTCTATTTGTTGTAACGCAGTTCATTTTCAGTCTTCCAGCTCTATGGATGCTATCAGCTGACATGTCTGGCTGGTATCTTCTGCCAAAAATACACGCGCTCTCAACATTTCTTAGGAGTTGTTTTTTTCCCCCCCTCCCGTGACATACTCATGTCAGATTTCTTCCTGGCTCTGTGAGACACAAAACTGTCCACACCTACTAGATAATGAGTTTAACATTTCAAGGACAGAAGCTCTCAATCTGAGCGAGACACAGGCTGGATTTGCCGGCCTGATCTGGGGTAGGTGCCAAAGGTGGCAGTGCTCTTTTAAGCTTTTCTGGCATGCTCTCTTTTAAGATAATCAAACCCAGCAAAAACAGATGTTGTATAGCTCAGAGTATCATCAGTATTCTTGTTACAGTTACATAGTATGTTGTTATTAACAATAGCTTAAGTTCTTCTCTTATTGTTCCTTGCTCTTAGAATAAATTCAATGACCTTTTTGACAGTCAAGATGGAGTTGGAATCTATTCTGCTCCCTGGATTCTCCTCAGAGTGGTCCCATCCTGGCCTTCTGTTGGTACAGTTACCAGGTCCGCTCCACCTTTACTTCCTCTTCCAGTGATTTGCCTCCTCTCTCCTGATGATGCCTTTCTCTTCCTCTCCTCCAGCCCTTGGTCCCCATCTCTCACATCTTCCAACTGCATTTTTTACTTCTTCCTCAACCTTCCCCTTTTAATCTTTGGTTATAGTAGTGCACAGGCTCTTGCTGATTTCTCTGAAGAGAAAGTTGAATCAGGGTGGTTTTCCCTTCTTCCTCCCTCGCCCATCCCAGTCACAAACATTTTTCTTCTTTTCTTACCCTTATAACCCAGAAGTCTAATTTCATTTCTTTATTTTTAGTTTGCCCTCTCATTTCCTTTCTCATACTACTGAACCTTTCATGTTCTCTGTTCTCCAGCTCTCATACTGCAGTGCTTTATTCCTTCCATTTGTAAGTGTTTCTTTTTGTCTCTGCCTCTCCGGAAACTCTGCTCCCTTTCTTATCTAGGCTTGCTAAATGTGTTTTCTCCACCTTCTCTGTCTGATGTAGCTAGCCTGCATCCCACTGAAATAGCTCTCAACAAATTTTTTCTGTATTTCTTGTGTGAAACTTGACACCAGTATGCCAACCCCAGCCTCTTGGCCCATCAGCAGTTTTTGCCATTATTACCTACCTTTTGAAATCTGTTCTTCTGAGCATCTGTGACTCAGTCCTCTATTGATGCTGCTGTTGTTGACTGAAAGCTCCTCATCATCTCCCCACCCTCCAATTTTGTGTTGTCTTCACAGATACCAATCCTTAGTCTCTTCCTCTTCTGCTACCATGCCTTTCTCTAGGCAACCTTATCTGTGTATACATGCACGTATCACTGCCATGATAATGACTCACAGGTCTATTGCAGACTTGTTTTCTTTTGTCCAAAAGTAAAATTTCATGCAGTGCCTTTGACATTTACTGAATCATGGTGAGCCATCATCTTAAGCTGACCACAAATTTCTAATTTCCACTCCACAAAATCCTGCCCGTTTGTCTCTCCTTTTTTCTATCATGACCACACTTACAGTTACTAAGACTTCTAATGCAAACAATTTCTTCAACTGTATCTATGTCTTTCTGAGTTTTATTTATAACAAATAGAAAAGATGCTGACTTTCCTGGTCCTCCACACAACCAAAAATCTTACAGAGGCTTAGAATGACTTGCATTTTATCTGTGGAAACAGCCTATTTTCTGTACAAATTGGATCACATGCCTTTTTTTCAAAATTGCTCTGTAAATGTAATTTCTGTAGCTTATTGGTGTGACCAAGTTGTTCTGTTTTGGCTTCCTTCCCCTGGAAGGAAGATCTTTTTCCATGACCGCTCTTCTTCCATTTCAACAAATATAAACTACTCTTCACTTCAAAGACACTCTTCTGACTCACTTGCATGCTGCCACTTTAGCTTCATCTGCTGAAACACTGCTGGTCGCAGGCAGGAGCAGGTCTTAGGGGCAGCCAAGGAGCCAGAGTCCTGTCTACCCTCTCAGGCTGGCTAGAACATGCTTACTGTCTCCTTGTGAGAACAAGAAGCATGTCTGCAAAGCAGCCCTTCCCTGGATGCAGATGTATTTGTTGCTGGTGCATGTGACCTTGCCATTTCTTCTGCTCTTTTGCCCCTTCCCGTTCCCTTGATTTTGCTTGTGCATTTCCTGGGACAACAAAAGATTTTAAATTTCTACAGCACCAAGCCCAGAGGCTCCCTAACCTCTGTGAAGGGGTCTGTAGGATGCCTCATGTAATGCTGGTAATAAAAAATGCAAATTAGAGCAGGGTTTTGAAATGGCAGTAGGGGAACAGAATGGGGCAGTAACCAGAAACATGGTTCCAAACCATGTGCTTGAGACACTCACACTTTGACCTTGATAACTGGTGGATCAGCCCACTTGGCTTCATCTGCTCTTGCTGTTGCTCCTATGTTTGCAGAAATGTAGGGTCACTGAGATCAGAATCAGTTCCCCTGGCCAGTGAGTGACAGAAGTGCTTTTATTTTGGCAGGCCAGCATCATTCCAGCAACCAGCACCAGGAATAAAACATGCAAACACGCGGCCCTCTCCTGCCGGTGACAGCCAGAGCACCTTTCCGATATCCTACCTCACCTGCTGACACAATCCATCAGCGCCCACTGAAATCAAACGCAGCTAATTGGAAGGTGATGACAGCCAAGAGACTGCCGGATTTGCATGCTAATTCCTCCATTTTAGCATCACACTACAGTCAAACTACAGGTAAAATGAGACTGTGCACTTCATTCCAGACAATTTCCTGTCCTCTCCACAGCACACGCACACACACACATAGACACACATATATTGTCTCTTGGGCTTTGCGGTCAGAAGCCAGAAATCAGCTGGAGATTGCATTACACGTGCTTTCCGAAAAGCTGGCCAAGAATTGCAAGGGGCAACTTGTTTTTGTCCTCTTGTTAGGACAGAGCTGCAAACCGCAACTGTAGATGAGTCTTTAAATGTCAGAGCAGCACAGCTCACGGTGGGGAGAATAAAGCTCTTTCTGCAGCTTGGATTACAGCTTCCTCATGCTTTTTATGCTAGGGTTTAGGATGAATTCCTGGCTCTTGTTTCAGACAGTATTGTTGAAGTTTTGTTTTGAGTACCCAGCCTCCTCTCCTGTTCTACCACTGGCGTCTGCCCCTGCTCTAACTCTACCAATTATTTCCTTTAAGTGTCAGCAGCGCACCAGACACACTGAGATATAACCTTTCTTCAAGTTGATGCTGTTAAACTATTACTTGAAACTGAAGTCACAGTTGACAAGTGCTACTTCAGTCACTAATAACTACTTCAGAAGTGCTAGTGGTGTCTTGGCTCTTAATGTTGTGGCTCAGGGCTCAGGGAGTGTCTTTACAGGTCATTTAGAGCCATCCATCTGATCTGAAACAAGATCAGTCATCTCTCCACTGGCTCTGCTGTGCTTACGGAGAGGTTCTCTGTTCATCCCCCCAGGTCTGCAGCAGTGGCATGTCTGGGTGGCTAGAGTGGCTGCCCAGATCATAGAACACCCCACTTTGGCACACACCTGAGAGGTACAATCTGAATGTCAGCGTTTGCAGCAAAAAGAAGGTGAGGGTTTCAATCCCTTAAGGCTGAATAAGGCCTTTTTTTTTCTTTTTCTTTTTCTTTTTTTTTTTAAAGCAGGCTGAACACCTTCCTCAGAAAACCAGAATTTCTGCATGGAAGGAGGATGAGCTCTCAGACACATGTCCCAGCTTCGCAGCAGCAGGTAAGGAATAGCTTTCCTTTCCTTTCATGCTCACTTTTTCTCAGGCTCAACTCCTTCAGTCTAATCAAAACATCTGAGGTATCTCATACCCAGAAGCTTCATGGTTTGGCAGAGGTCACAAATATTTCCCTTTTAGTTTGGCAGGTTTTTGGCACAGTCTTAGGATAAATTGGGAACAGAGTAATATAAGACAAGGCCAGATCATCTGGGTCACTGAGACTTATGCCCTGTTACTGCAGACAATCTTGTAAGAGATGTTAAATCCAGAATAACCTCCTCTTTTCCTTTGCCTCTTGCACATAGCAAGCCACATTGTGGCATAACAAACTAGGTCTGGCTTTTCAACAGAAACAAGATCTGTCAGGTTTTAAGTCTCCTTGACATGACAATGTCTTCATCTAAATCCTGAAGCCATCCTTTGGATAGCCTAGCCTTGGTCTAATGTCTTTTAGAAAATGATGCTCATTTAATTCCTGAAATGTGAAATCTAGGTCTCAGGTCAAGAGCATAGATGTTGTTTAGCTGAAAAATTCAGATCCATCAGAGACTGTCTGTAAGAGTCTATAACTTTTTAAACTTTGGATTGCAACTAGGCTCTTTGTTCTATATATAGTCTTTTGCAGAGTAGGATCTAAATAAAAATACCCTTGAAGAATGGGGCACTTTTTATGCTTCCACCCCCACAATTTGTTAGGACACAGAGGACTTCTTCAGGGCCACAATTTGCAAAAATCAAATAGACAGATCTCAGCTTAAACCTTATTGCTCCTGTACTCTGTATCCAACCCTGAATTCCTTCCTCAGGAAGAAGCTTGATGGCACTTGATGGGAGAATACCTTAAGAGAGGCAGAGTCAGATCATGCAGATGAAGGGACTTGCCATCATGGGAGATATGGAACCACCTCAGTCAGGGTAGGGAAGCCACTTCATGAAAAAATAAACCAAGTTCTTAAAGTAGTAATTGTATGGACAAATTGAATGTAATCCCAAGAATTCGGGAATCACCACTTCATTGTGATAAGATGACAGACCTCTGGCCAAGCCACATACCTTTGGTAGTAAAAATGATTAGCTGAATCTCTTGCCAGGGAAATTTCTAACCCTCAGAAGATGTGTTGGTTACGGGCAGGACATATCTACAACACAGGGAAATTTTCATCCTCAGTGGGAAATGCAGTTTGTGCCAAAGGAGAGCTTGTATTGCACCTGTATCTAGCACAGATCATATATGCACATGAATTTCCAGAAGGCAACAAAAAGTCCATTCATATGGCAATTGGGTCTTTATATCCTCTCCATGTGCATGAATTTATGGTTGTATGAACAGCTATATCCAGTTATTGAAGTATTTGATGATCCAAAGTGCTCAAGGCCTTCTTATTCCATCTCATTCACCGTTAAAGTTTTGTACAACCTTTTTACTGGCTTTCAGCCTGCAATAAATACGAATGACTTGCCAATAAAAGCTGGTGTCTCCCTCCGTCAGGAGGACTAGAGCATCATTGTTATTTAAGAGGTGGCAGTTTTGACACAATGCTTATTTAAAATTTGTAAGAAAAAAAAAAAAGATGATGTAATAAATCTGCACGTTCTTCCTAAGCAGCCATTGAAAGTCTGAATGCTCCTTCCCTTTCCAAAAACATCAGCAATTTAATGTTTCCTAAGTTGTTTTTACATGAATTAGGGCGCTTGAGTGAAGCACTGTCAGTTACAAAACCATGCTGTTGTCTCCAGCTAATTTTGTGTTAGCAGTTCTTTTAAACTGCTAAATCTAGTTTTTAGTGTATGATGATTTTGTTTTGTGATGGTGTAAAACAGCTGCTACTTTTTCTGATGAGTTGCCTGTTTTCCATTTTATGTCTCTGCAAGATGTTGGGTTTCATCATGGCCCCGTCTGACAGGCAGCTGAGAAGAACCTGCAAAAAAACCCGAAAACACAACAAAAAAGCAAAGATCCACAAATCCAGGGGTTCAACCATCCATACAGCCAAACTTCAGAGTGATTGGTCCTCCTTCCTATACTCTTGTACCCGTTGATATCTCAATGCTGGACCTACACTAGGATGATCTAAATGAGAAGAAGAAAGCAGGATTAGCAGGAAAGCAGATTACTTGTTTCTTTAAGAGAACACATGAGAGGACATCCAAACCCCCTGAGTTTGTTTCCTGGGGCAGGTGTAAACGGGGATGGCTGTGCTGGCTCTATCACAGCTGCACCTGCTGCTACAGGGGATCCTTGCAGCAACTGACAGGAGAGGTGGCACCTCCCCAGGCTTTTCTGCCCAGATAGCATAATGAGAAATTGGAGCCAGATACCATCCTTCTGCAGTTTGTGTGTCTCTAACCTTTAGCAAAGACCGGCTACAGAAGACCAGGGAGGCTGGCACTGCTGTACTTGGTCTAGTCCTTGACCTGATATATCAGTAGAAGGTGGTCTAGCCATTTCCACCTTCCTCCCTCTGGCCAGCGGTGCATCTCCTGAGGCCAGGAGTGTTGCAACTCGTCTCTCATGCTCTCAGCTCTCTGTCTGGCTATGCTAGAAGGATGAAATTATGGTTTGGAGTGTCTTTCCAATCTAATTATCATTCTACTTTCCTCAGACTCTGCTTCCCGGCCATTTCTTTTTGAGTGCAGTTTTGCCACTGAATTCCTTGGGTGCCAAACTCTTCTCACCAGCAGGACCCAGGCTGCAGCTGCTTGTGGCAGTCAGGAGATGGGAGCAAGGGCCAGAGTGACCATGAATTAGCTACCCCTGGTTAACATTTCAGGGGGCATCCCTTCGGCAAAATTCCTATTACCCTTGTGCAAGGTAATAGGAACTTAATGTTCACCAGAAGTGCTCATGAGCCACCACATAGTGTTCTGCATTGCACCCTGTAGATGCTTTGCTATTAACATTCCCACACAGGCAAGCAACCTCACTTTATTCAGTGGCAGAAGGCTGAATGATTGTCTTTGATCTTGTCTTATCCCCTGTATCCTGTGGGCTGGCATTTGTTCCATGTGTGCAAACGCAAGAAAATAATGAAAAGCATAAAAGAAGCACTCAGAGAGCTCCTCAAAGAGGTGAAGACTGAGATCTTTCCAATAATAACCCACACCCCATAAAAAGATCTTAGATTTGGATGGACAAATTGGAAGCAGCTTGCCTCCCTCATTCTTGCTTCCCTTTGCTCTTCCACCCCTCCCCAGCACAACACGTGGGCTTTCCCGAAAGCTGTGCAGCCCATTGAACAGCGGTGGTCTAAACTATTATGGAGATCTTAAACTGCCGAATTGTTACAAGCTAAAATTGATTGCAAGTGAGCCTGTGAACTGAAGTGCTAGAAAGAGCGTAGAGAGAAGTGGAGAAAAGGTGCTAAGGATTTTGCTGCTTGCTTTTTTTTTTCGCTTTTCTTTTGCATGCAACACCATCATAAGCTTTTCAAGTAGTCTTGCCTTAATGAGTGTTGCATCTCTCTCTCTCAATAATCAATGAACAGTTTCTCCTGGTATTTCCAACATAAAAGGTATTCTCGGTTTGTCTTCTAATTTGCTTGTTGTGGTGTCATTTCTGGAGAATTGTACAAGTGCTTCAAAGTCAAATCCAGAGGGAAAATCGATGGTGTGGATACTATGATATTTACTCCCCCTCAAGCTAAACAAGCCTCTTTAGCTTTTTAAAACTAAAAATCCTTTCTTAGCCTGTTTCATTCTATTCTGCGTTGGTTTTATTTGCACCCCCCTCAGCAGAGCATCTGAACACCTTCAAGTAGTACATTAAGCAACGTGACTAACATCTGTCACGTATAGTTTACTTGCTCTCTCTCAGCATCCTTAAAATGAATTTAGTGCTTGTACTGGATCGATAGTGCTGGAGACAGAGGGTCTCTGTTTAGCCTCAGTGGATGTATAGTATACGTGAGACCCCCTTGATGGGTCCCCCCAACCTGGTGCCCCTCTGCCCTCTCCCCTGAGTGCCAGCTTATGCTCTCGGGAAGCACCTCTGGACCAAATTTGCTCACGGCAGGACAGAGAAGTCCAAGGGATATGGGGAGATTGGATGAGTCTGTCAGTGTTTGCCTACTCTCGCCTGCACGGTGAGGGCACAGATGTATGATCGTAGGTGCCTGCAGCAGCAAAACTATTCAGGAACCCAGGTGGATCCACCAGCCACTGATTTTTCCAAGGTTTTTCTGCCTTCCTCAGGTGGCTGTGCTTACTTTTTAGTATCAGTTACAATTTAGAGGTATTGATGGACAAGAGTGTAACTGCTTCTCGCCATCAGAAGCTTTCTCTACTAGATTTCTGCCACTGAGAGCCTTTGGCAGAGAGAGTGGTCTCAAACGCTCGAATTCAGGTGACTGCAGGTGCCACGCTGAGCAGGGCTGGCAGCCCTCTCCTGCGGGGCCAGCACCAGGAGCATGGTCTAGGCATCTGAGGCACTGTAATTTCAAGCAGAATGTTTTCTTAATGGGCCAAGTACGCTTTGCCTAATTTTGCTTTCAGCGCATGAGATTGTTATTGCTCAGTGGCCTCACACAGGTGTTTAAGCAGTTCAGTGATATGATTTTTCGGTAGCGGCATAAGGTTTTATTGACTGAAGAGTAACTTCAGAGGAAACGAGCATTCGCAGCCGTTTGTGATGGATGCATGTGGAGCTATAGCGGAAAAACTCAGGAGCTGGTGACCTCACTGTGAAGGTCTGTTATATTTTGGGTGAGAGTGCGAAGTAACTGAAGAAGGACACTACTTTTCATGCAGTAAGGAGAATTAGGAGAAATGGTGTTACTAAGTAATTTCTGTTTCCCCAGAAACCTGTTGGCTACTCAGCTCTGATAACATGAATATACTGAGAATAGTTCAATAGGTAAATTGAATTCCAACATTTGTGAGGATACTAGGGTGTGGGATTTATTTTGATCTATGAATATGCATTACATGGCAGACTAGGGGACTCTGATCTCTGCGTGGTAACCTGAATTACACAGCTCTTGACACAGAAGAGGCCTCTGATCTACAGCTTGGACTTGTTCCTGTTCCATAGTGGGTCAAAACCCAGGTCATCTCTCCTCACTGCCACCTTGCCATCCATAAAAAGCAAAACCAGGTACCTAGCTGTTTGGAAACCTGGCACCTTCCAGCAGGACCTACTGAAGGCATGATCCAGAGCTTGTTTGTCTGGACAAGAACCGAGAGTGTTCTACAACGTTAGCAGCAATGGAAACATGAGTTATCTGATTGAGAAAGATAAATACATCTATTTCAGAATACATAATCTTACCACATATGTGAAGTAGTTTAACCATTAGCAAGTTGTCAAGCAGTATTGAATGGAATTAGCCTCTTTAGGTCAGGATCAATCTTTTTTCCCCCTTCCCAGTACAATGAGCGCTTATACATTACACATTGCAGCGCCTGGGGCAGATGACACTTGCCAAAGGGCTTGATGATCAATTCTGATACAAATCTGACATGAAGAGACTTGAGAGAATCTGGATCAGATGATCAATGGGAGAGATAAATCCACATTTAATGCTCCTAAATGTGTGTGTTGTATCCACCTCTAACACATTAGTATACAAAAGCCAGCACAGCACACAGGGATGACATATGGACCAGTACGTGGACAGAGTACAGGGGTGAGGATGGCATTTCACATGCTCTTTCTGAATATTGTAGAAGTGTGGGGTTGACAGCATTTCATAATTAACCATTATATTAATTTTCAAACCATGGGACAGAGAAATGCTAATGGCCTCTCGTCCACCAACGCTGTGGTAGAGACCAAGGGCAGAATAAAAGACTTTCCATGTTTTTTATTCAGTAAAAAATCTCTGCTAGATTCGCACCTCTGGTTTGGAGATGAAAGAGAGACCTATTACCAGTCCCAGACCTTGGAGCCATGCCTTCATTTACCACCAGTCGGCTTTCTCCTCTCCCTTTTCCTTTCCAAAGCTGCTGTATATGAGTATTCATGAACGCTCTTTATTATTTCTCCCTTCACAGTTGCTTTTTTCTTCCCACACCTGCCAACATTAGCTCCTTTCTTTGAATCACGCTGCTGTACAGCCTAATGCATGTGATCTCCATGCCAAGATGTTATTTAATTTCCCAACAAAGTTCTTTTGGCGTGGAATGAGCTGAGCAGTAAGAGCACAGGAGGGGAGGCATAGACGGGGGTGGGAAGGGGAACAAGAAGGAAGAGGGACTCAAATCTGTGTTGCCTCTGGCTTCACATACCAAAGTTGTGTTGCGACGGGTTGGGAAGCAGCGTGGGTGGGGTGGAAATGGCAGCAGGGGGTTCATCGATGGCAGGTTGCTGAATCAGGAACCCTGACACTTGTGAAGTACTCTGTCAGGAACATTAAGTATCCAAAAGTGATAAAGCTTCAATTTGCTAGTCCATTAGACTAATTACTGCAATAATTAAGTAACTACTTGATTAGAACTAATGGGTACCTAATTATCCAGGAGAAAAGTATCAGGTGGCAATTATCAGGTGGCAATTAATAGACTGGAGTTAATGTCTTAGCACTGTCTTTGTATGAATTCATAAGCAAGGTAAAGAAAACAAACAATAACTTATTAATATTTATTGGTGCCACAGTGTTTTTCAGCTTGTTTCATTTACACAGAACCAATTAGTGAAAAGACAGTTAGTGTTGCAAAGATGTAAAGTGACTGAAGCAGGAGTTTGATTTTAAAGGAACAGGATCACATTAGCACTCATAAGCAAAGACAAATGGGTATCAGCCAGGGACTTGGTTCTGGTGCTACTAATTCATCAACAGAAGAAATCAGAGTAATTGAACTCAGTATTAATAATGAAACACACAGGAAGGCAGCTCCTGTCTTAATAGGGTTCACTTTAGTTTTGGTCCCTCCCTGAGTCTTCATCAGCATTTTCTACATTGCATGGGAAACGGAGGGAGCACCTTAGGGAGTGAATGGGAACTTCCCACTGGCATGAGTAGAGGACACCATCTTAAAATCTTCCACATCAATGCTGCAAACACTCTAAAGGAGACAGATTTCCAGGGCAGTTAATGCCTGGTTGCAACGCTGCTACAAACATAGTTTCCATAATGAAGGCAAGGCGGTGGAACTGAATTCCTGCCCATACGCTGTGTTTACCTGTGTAAAGAAACCATAATGACATCTCCATGCCTGGTAATTTCCCCTTAGCTTAGTGCCCATTTGAAACAACACTACTAGTTCCCAGGAGTGAAGTCTAAAAAAGAAATCTAACCTCCTTTAGACCTCAGACGCTTTAGGTGTTTTTTTTTTTCCTTTTGCTTGGGTTTTTTTTGTGGTTCTTTTTTCATGACCATGCAAAGAGCCAGCTTCTCAGATGACATAAATTCCTGTTGTTTGTTTGATGTCAATATGACTGTAATGATTTATGCAGAATCGAACTGTGGCCTACTGTCTACCTTTCCCACTCCCCAAATTCAAGAGGCTTTAAATTTCCCAGCAGAAAAATGAAAAATCCCAGGGAATTCTTTCCTATGAATCTTTATGGCCCTAATGATAATTGCTCCTCTTAAATGAGCTTCAAACCAAAAACCATTGTGCATGCAAGTTGTCTCCTTGTCTCTCTATGGGAGAGCTCATATTAGCAATAATTACTCTCATGAGTAAGAGTTTTTACAGTGTGATATACAATGAGCTGGCGACTGCTTTTAGAGCACAGAATGAAGAGTTCCCTCATAAACTTTAATCCTTTAAAATTCAACTGTTAGCAAATGAAAGACCAAATTCTTAGATGGATTTATATCAGCGTGGTGAGATGCATCTCTGCACAGTGCTTGGTTTTACGAAAGATGAGGATCTGGCTCCTACAGTAGCTATTTCCCCCCTCCATCCTTTTCTCTATGGTATAAATAAATGAAAGGTGTCCTAATCATATTTTAGACTGTGTGCAGACTCACATGCTAAACCGTAATGTCTGTATATTAGAACATGTGGGATGATAAATGGAGATAAATCTAAAATTTATAGAACATGAACATTTGCATAAACTGCAATATCCAAACATATAGGCTGTTAAGTAACAATTGGCACAAAGGGCATAAAAAATTCAACTTTGTTTCATGAAAAGAACTCAAATTCCTAACATGATTAAGATAATATATCATTTGTTCCTATCTTATTAAAGGCGTAATTGTTGTTAGACACAGAAGTGGCATTAACTCTAATCTGGCTTTATGTATGTACAAATAGAAGGGGAGGTGAATGTGCAAATTGATGCTTTTGGTGATCCATAGGCATTTTATTAATGTTTGAATAATAACTGCCTGGAGGGCCTGTTATAAATTAAAGGGACGAATTGAGATATAAATTTTTATGAGGACTAGTTATACATTTCCATTATGTGTTTAAAAATGAAGGAATTACTGTGAACACAGCAGAACTCACATTTATTTGAGGTGATTTGGATGGGAGGGAAGGTGCAGTGAGGGAAGCTGCATGCTGGCTGTAAGAAAGATGTATCTGTCCCTTTGAAAAGATATATCATATGTCATGCATGAACTCTGTTCTACAGGAGACTTTTCTCTACAGCTGATTTCGCATGATTATTTATTTGACAACAGCAAGTGATGATATAGCGGCGAGTTTTAGACCACTTAGAGAGGAATTCTTATTCTTATTCCTATATCATAGAGGTGTTCCCAAACCCCAAGCACTGTCAAAGCAGAGTTAATCTGAGAGGACCCCAGTAATCTCTTTGGCATTTATTTCTCATTATTCCTCCTGTCTGGATATACACATCTTCATTTGCTGTGCATCTATGGGACCAACAGCGTATTTCAGAGCTTCCTCCTGCTCTTTGCTGTGGCTGTTTGTGGGAGCTCAGCTCTCATGGCTGAACGAGCATGAGGCCCTCTGTGTTATCCACCACCACAGATGCCCTGCAAGATCCTCAGATAGTCCCATCAATGTGCTTTTCACATGACATAGTGGGTGATAATAACCCAGTATCTTCACTCAGGCAGGCACTTTGGCCAAAACCTGTGTATGTTCATGAGGGAGAGGATGCATGATCCCAGCATGTAGCCAGTCATCATCAGTGGGGACCTGTTTTCCACCCCCAGGTTTATTGCAACGGATCCCCGAGGACAAAACCTTTTAGATAAGTTTTCCAGATTAGGTAGTGTTTAACCCCTGCTTAGGGGCTTAATTGCTCTTCATTCCAATAGTTTCCAGCAAACTGATGCCTTGGAGGTCCTGAGTTGTATTCTCAGGAATTCTCAGGGAATTGTGCCTTAACTCCCTGTCTGTAAAATGAGGAGACTCACAGGAGTGGTTTGAGGAGGAAAGTGTTCATTATGGTGATATCCAGAGAGACCACAATGTAGTATCAACTGCAGACATGCTACACCAATGTAGCAGCTGTGATAGCATGTGCCAATGGTGCTTTATTGTATGACACACAGCACAGGGACCTTCCATTTTGCAGTCTTTCATGTGAGTCAATTAATCAATTTAAATTTTATAGACCCTTTTTTTTTGTTTGTTTCTCCCAACCCTCACTTTAATCAGACTCTCAAGGGCTAGGCAAGTACTTTCTTTTCGAACTAGGCCTGATTCATTGGGAAATAAGTTTTGCTGATGCTCTTGGCTTGCAGAGAGCCTGAAGCATTAATGAAATTGATAAAATATTGAGACCTAGATCAACCTCATTTCTTATCTTTGAAGCATCGCCCTTGGCTCTACCATTCATGGACATCACTGCACGCTTGGAAAGAGTGGTTGGGAGTATCTTTTGATTTACAGACAGTTGGTTTGTTCTGTTTAGTTTGTTGGTTTTTTTTTTTCCCCAAGGTGGAAATAAGTTGGTCTACAAGACATATGACAAAATGTTTTCATGGTTCTCATTAAGGTTCCTACTTTTAGCAACCCTTCGAATCTGGACCAGCTCCCCAGGCAGCTCGCTCTGTGATGGTAAACCTCACCCCGTGATAGTAAGAGGAATGATCAGCTCTACTTAGTTCATTGTTCATTGACACAACTGGTTCAGTTTTCCACAACCTCAGTTCTTTGCCTCTCATCTTTCATCTGAGGAGCCCAATTTATGACATGATTAATCTTACTTAGATCAGGTTTCCAGTGTCCATTACCTTCAAGCATAGTACCATGGTTGTGTCTATCTCTTCTCTAACGTTACTTCCATAATGCAGGTCATTTCCCATAATGCTATACAAACAACCTGATTACCGGGGAGGTGTGGTGAAAATATCATCCAGCAAGCAGCAAAAATTATTCTCCAGTCAATAGGAGCCTTTGCTAAATGCATTACATTGCTGGATAAGTGACTAATTAGGCAAGAGTTGGACCGTCTGTTTTCCTAAACCATTTTTTTTTTCCCATGTGTTATTGAAGGGACAGCTTCAGAAGAGTTTCTTTAGAGAAGGTGCAGAGGAATGTTATAGAGAGTAGGTTCTATGACAGAATTAGCAAATGTATTAAGTACAGTGCCAATCTGGTATAGCAGAAATGACTAAATACCCATCAGGGCCTGTCACTCGTCAAGAAGTGAAATCTTAGACCCATTTAAGTCAATGACAAATGTTCACAGAAGCTGGCTGCAAGTTAATAAATGTTTGGAGCCTGTATAACTCAAACTCTGATATTTGTCAGATTAATTATTTGATTGATCTTATTGTCTGTCAAACGATTTCTTTGCAGAGTTAGAACGCTTTGTGGTTTATTATCTATAATTTTGATGAAGAAAACATCATACAAGTATGGAGATACATCATTGCAAGTTTTAAGCTGGGTCATAGACACTTATTACACGTAATATGAAATAGTGTAACTAAATATGGGATTGTAAATTATTTTAAATAGACCACAGCTGAGGTTGCATCTTCTGCTTCCTTTTGGTCATTTCCTGCTTTAGGAGTGCTTTAATTTTCAACCTGAACTTTCTTTTATCATATTCTCATATTCTTCTCATTAGGCTACACATACGTAAAATGAAAGAAAATAGCTCTACATGTACACCAATTCCTTCAGCTTATCCTTGCCTTTAATACAAAATAGAGGATTTCAAGACTATATACATCAGGTGTTTTCAGCAAAGTAGCAGCAGCAAATCATAGACATTTGTCATTCCTTGGAGCTGTCTGACAGTTCTGACAATTCATTAGGCTGGGCTGAAAAGAGGTTTAGAAAGCAAAGGAAGGATCACAGGTAGTGGAGTTGCTTTTGCATGATCCAGTAATAGCTGATTTGTATCATTTTTGGTGATGGATACACTGTTCAGATTGAACTCAGCTGAATGTTCCCCCTTTATTCTTCTCTTTTTTTCCTTTCTCTTCTTCCTCCAACAGGAGCTTCTGGGCACTTTAGTCTAGATTTAGACCTCAATTTCTCCCAGGAAGTAGAATTCTTCTGTGTAGCTGCTGGTATCTGTGGCTTACCAGAGCTGAGGAGAAGTGAAGATAGTTTTGCTATTCAGCTTCTACCTAGTGAGGCTTTTTTTTTTTTCATCATGTTTGAGTTACATTCTTTCCCGTGGCTATACTGTGACATGTGTCATTCTTCAAAGTCACAGTCATTCCCACCTGAATATATGCAAACCAAACCTATGACTTTCTTCAGCGATAAGTGCCTCTATTATCCCACTCCTTCCATTTACCGATTTGCTTTTGAGACTTGTACACAAGCAATTTCTTGACTTGAAGGTAAATCCTTTGCAATAACGCTGAATCTGCAGAACAGGCCACCTGGAAAATATTTGCTCGTCTGTTGGAAAACATTTCCCTTTTCCAAGTTGGTGGACTGTCTCAAATCATGCCACAATGTAAAGTGCCTGGGTCAGATTCTGAGTTGATGAGGGAATGCATGTCCAGCCAGAGAGTATCCCTGGGGTCAGACAAATGATGGGCTCCAGGATCAGCAATAACACGGAGCCTGCTTAGCCCTGCAGAGGATGAATAGCTTTCCATCTCCATTCTGTCTATTTTATAGCTGCCACAGAAGAAGCGGTCTGAGATTGATCCTGACCCAGTAGTATTATGTGTAGGTCCTACAAGAGCAATATTTGCTCTTGATGACCATTGGAACATACTCATTTAAAGAACTCTAAAATACCTCTACAGGAAGGCCTCGTACACAGGGGGGTTTGTTTTATTTTTTTACATGTGAGGTTTTCCAGACCCTCAAAACCATCAGTAAGTTCTAAATACTTCCTAACTGGTACCTTTTTTCTTTCTCTAAAGTCCAAAGTGCTGACAGCACCGCCTCATCATCCATCTCGGATGCAACCCCTTCTTCAAGCAAAGTTGCCTGCCTGTCTCAGGCAAAGAGTGAGGACTCAGGGAGACACATACCAGGCTTTTTTAGCTGGACAATCCCAGAATAAACTGCAGGTTATGACGTCAGCATTCTACTTTTTCCAGCATGCCTTTATGGGCCTGAAGTTGGCCTTTTTCTTCTGGAAATAAATGTATTTCTGGCCCTCTGATCCTATGTGCACGACTAGTGGGTATAAAGCAATTGATGATGACACTTGTGGAAGCTGGCTTATGCATCGTGTTGTCTAATGTGCCTCCGTATTTGCTTGTAGGTTGTGTGATTTTTGCAGTTGGTCGTGAGCAGCGGGCTGCACTTGCTGGTTTATTATTCTGGAGTTGTGCATGTGGGTTGAACTGTTGGCATTAATTATTTTTAATAGTGAGTCAGACACTGAATTACAGGATCCATGGATATACCCATGGATATAAGAGCAAACAAAGAAGCAAACAGCCCTCCTCTCCCTCCCCTGACATAAGTCATATTTTGTCTCCTACGACCTCAACCGGCCCTTTAAATTTTGTATCAAACATTAGAAAGAAAGAGGTCAAAGTAAGAGCCCTGTTGAAAAAAACCCACAGCCAACCCAGATATGAACTATGGGAACTTGTCATCTTATCATCCTAATTGAAGTCATTCTGCAATGTATGACAGTCCATCATATATTCTGCCAGTCAGTGTGTCATACATGATGTGTAACAAGAGAGCTCATAAACCCAGAGGGGAAGCCCCTTCTTTTTTATTACTTTATTTGATCATTTTCATAAAAATTCCCCTTGCTCAATACAGAGGGACGTGTTTATTAGCCCCATTAAGGCTCTGTCCATTCATTTGACACTGTGATTTACACAGCTTTACCCACAAAAGAATCCCATTATTTCCAGTCTGGAGAGGTGTCTTTTTTATTGTGTGATGAAAAATAAGTATTTAATTCCACAGGTGAATGCAAAGAAAGAGGAGGTAGTTGTCAGAGGCTCAGAAGTAAACAAAAGGATGCTTTAGGTGTAATCGACTCAGAGAAAGAAAACATTCCCAGTAAATATAGAAAAATAAATAAATAAAGATGCTTTTCCCAAGGAGTGGGAATTGAACTAGGCTCAGCTGAACTATTTTTTCCCTGTGTGCCTTCATTAAAAACAGCAGAATTTGGCAAAATTTCCCTCTGTGTTCTACTCATGAATGTTTCTAGAAAATATCAGCTTTCATACGCAAATATTCTTGAAGTGAAATTGGTGGCTTCCTTTGAACACAGCTAGTGCCTCAAATCCCATCTGCTTTTCCTACAACACGCCCACTCATTATCTAGCTTATTTGGCTTTATTTTATTTTTTTTTAAATGAACACAAATTAAGCTATTTAATCAAATATGTACATGATTACATGGCATTTTTGCATAAGAGTTATACACCCACGGAAATCATTAATCACAGATAACAACACTATGTTAAAATTAGACATTTTTTCTTTCTTTTTGTCTGTGTGTGTGCTTTTTAACATAATATCCTGCGTAGCTCTAATTTCACCTCTACTCTCATTTGAATAAAGCAGGATTGTTTTACACCAAATTATCCATTTGTCTGTAGCTCTGATAATTGGTATTTATGTTTAGGCTTGATCTCAGAGGAATAAAAATGCAAGACTTGAAAATAAAATTGGAATCTCTTTTTTTTATTATTATTTTACCCCTTTGGCTTGCACAGAATGTCACCATGGATGTCCATTGGCAAACTGGATAAGAAAGAGTGTCACAGTGCAGGACAACCTAGAAGATGACAGGTATTTCCAGGCATAGCAATGATGAGATCAAATTCCCCTCAACCTGCCTTGTTTGCTGATCTTTTAATCAGATTCAACTTCACTGCAGCTACAGCACAAGGTTCCTTGACAATGTATGACAGCATGTGACAGAAAAATATTTTGATTTGTTTTTTCTTTTTTTTTTGCCATTTGATGCTATTTCAGATAAATCTGAAGCCCCAGCAGCATGTGATAAATCTACCAAACTATTTTAGTGGTGGTTTTTAAATGTGCATAATTGAACTGGAGGGTTTGGGGTTTGTGTTCATATGTTTGTAGTGGAATCCAAACAGGAAAGCTGGAAAATGGTCTAAACCCTTTGAGGTTAACATGCCATGAAAGAACATCAACGACCGAAGAGGACATTATTAAAAAGCAGCCAACCTACCTCAAAAAGAACCACTGTGTGAAGCAGGAGCCCACAGAATAACACCGAGGGCTGTTTGTGATCCCACAGGGATATGTATTTCATCCCCTGTCTTCATCTCTCCAAATTTCCTCTGAACTGCTTCTGAGCTGCAGTCTTGAAAAAGAAAAACACCAGCAACTATTGAATGCGCCTTATCAACCTTTTCCCTACAATCTGCTTCGTATTCCTCTCACACCCATGTTCTCACAGTGTCTTGGGGAAATGCTTGGATCAAAGATAAGAGAGAACAAGGAAAGGAATGAAGCTAGAGACAAACAACAAAACAAAACCACCAACCCCCAAACTTTTTGACTAAACTCCTCTGTGAATCACATGCATGATTACAGCAAAGTTGAAACTGCCTTCTTCTTCGCCAGTACTTAATTCCTGCTTTAAAAATCAGGATCTCTTTGATCTTGAGGATTGAAATGATCTGGAAATGAAACAGCCATTGCTTTGCAGAAAATCTGGATAGGGTCCCAGACATGGCTTTTACCTGGAAGGCTTCCAAAACAGGATGAAATCTCTCTACTTTCAGAACAAATTGCAAGATTTTTTCTCTATGTCTAGTCCAACTATGGAACTCTAGCCCTGATGTCTGCTGGTTCCAAATGAGCAGATGTAATAACCTCTAAGGTGAACTGAGAGCATTATTCCCCCATCTTCTCCTCCTCTGAGGGTCAAGGGCTGGGAGAATTGTGTAAAGTGAAGGCTTAATGTTCTGGACAAACTTAAGATGAGGAGATGAGTTGGTTATAACCCAGGCTAGATCCAGCCATGTAAGGGTTGGAGAGGACACAGTACCAGGAGTATCTGTAACATCTGGATCCTGTTGCAGGCACAGAAATAACTGCCTGGCTTCTCATGACCTGGTCTCAGAGCCAAAAGGGTTGAGAAATGTGGTTAAGAGACACTGAAGCAGGCTTTGCCCTAGCAAATAAGTCCCACTGAGAAAGCAAGCACATCAGTATTCCTTTAAGTGTGTTTCTTTTGGTTAATATATTTCCATATGTTGCATGGATGTTTCTTTTACTTGGGCTTGCAACTCCATCTGGTACTTGTATCGGGAGGGCCTGAGCTGGCAGATCCCTACACCGTGCTGTTACACAGAGCCCGGGACTGCCCTTGCACGGTGGTTGGGTAGTGACAACTTCTCAGCTATCTTTTTGATTAGATGAACTTTTCAAATCAACCAAGAGAGCCAGGTTACTTAGTGTTGATAAGCTCCCACAGTGCCCTTTTTTAATGTTTCAAAAGGAGTATGGGCTCTGTCTCTGAAGCAGAGCAGCCCACGGTAAAGCAAGCTCTCTCTGCTCATGTGCTGGATGGCCGGTGGCTGCACAGTGCAGTAACCCCGATCTAGGAAGTGTAAAGGATGCCTGGGCATCACTATTAAGCAGAAAATGTGCTGAAATATCATAGTGTTCGAGACAATAAGAATCACTTTCCCTTGCATGTGCTATTAAGGAACTGGGGAGTAATTATCTGCTTTAATACAAGCTTTTGCCTTTTGCATGATTAACTTCAGTGATATCAACAGAGAGTGTGATGACTCTGAAATGACAGCTCCTGGTAGCACGTTCTGAGATTAGCAAAAACAGGTTGTCACTTTACCCCAGTCAGGAATAGTCAGTCACTTTGTGCCGAGTGCTGGACAGAAGAGCCGGGGTCTGCACCAGACAGCTGACAGCCAAAGCGTGTAGCAGGTCCAGCCTCCTGCCAGGTGGCTCGCAGGTTGGGCACGCAGGGCTAGCTGCTTCGACAAGAGACTCAATTTTCTGATGCAGCACCATCTGATTTTTGGCTATGCAGCTTCCGGACTGAAAGCTCTCAGCCCTCCTCATGCTCAGCTATGACCTGCATTAGCCTGGAGAGCTCTGACCAGTCCCACCGCAAGGCACAGGGCTCTATCGCCCTTGATTTCACTGTTCTTTACAGCAGCGCACACAACGTTGAGCTCAGTCTAAAATATTATGTACTTTTAAATGCTCGGGTCTAATGCTAGCCCTATCTCCGACTACTCAACGTGCAAAGTGACAGCACATACAACAGCCCATGGAAGAGATGGAGGGAGAGGTAGGACAAACATGCAAGAGAATAAGTGAGAGAGCTGGCGTGAAGCAATCAAATGATCCTTTTGTTCTTGCTAAAGTTGTAAAAAGTCTGTCATAGCTTCTGTGGGAATTAATCAATATATGGAAAACTGCATAGCAACTGTGGGGACAACAAGAACCTGCCTGTAAATTAAAGAAAGCTACTGCGGTTATGAGAGCTGTCTGTCTGGGGAAAGCACTGGGGCAGAGGAGCAGGGCTCAGTGGAGCCAGGACAGGGTCCGGAGAAAGAGATCCTTCTGTATTTTGTCAATGTCAGGATATATAGGAGCTGTAAAACAAAGCAAACCGTGTGCATGGAAGCAAAATAGAAATTTTGTCCAGCATCACGTTCCTTTGAAAATGTCATAATCCTTTTTAAAAGATGATGAAGTATCTGTATATTTTTTAATAGAAATAGGAGGTGAAAAGACTAATTCTCAAAATCTGTGAAATATATAGTGATGAGTTATTGAGGATTTGGGGGGGGGGGAGGGCTGTTTTTGTAATTCTGTAGGCATCTCAGTCCTCTGGTGAAATGATGTATGGGGCAATCGTCTGGTAGGGGCTGATGGGATGTAAATGAAACTAATTAAGGAAATGTCAAACATAATTAATAAAACAGGTTTAAGTTGCAAAAGCACTGTCAGCTGAATGAATGGAGAAGAATGCCACGTTCCCATTGTTTTGGGGCTTGCTTGCTTATTTATATATTTATTTATTTATGCCTTGCTCGCCCCCTTGCCCTCCCACCAGTTTTGCCATTGCACCATTCAATTAGATCTCAGAAAGCTCTTGGTAGCCTCTTGCATTTCCACCTTGCCCCCCTTCTGAGCTGGGATCCCACAGAATAGGAGGAATATAAATTTGCCCTGTCGGCTTGCAGCCTGGGAAGGAGAAGAAGAAAAAATTAATTGCTAACTCCTCTTCTTCCCCAAGTACTACAGGACATTAACATAACCAATTTGCTTGAACTCCTCACTGGCTGCTTAATAGAGCATCTGACCAGCTGATAAGACCTGGGTGCTGCTGCCTATGATACCTTGTTATTAGCATTTTCATAATATTCAAATATTACAGCCCCATGATTCACTAGCCTCCATTCATTATTGATAAGTACAAAAAAATAAATAAAAAGGGTTTATAAATAGCAAAGGGGGGTGAGCGACCTATAATTATGGCAAGCAAATTACAGTGCATGGTAGAGTCAGTTACATTTGCCTAGGAGTAATGATGCTCAAGAACTTTTTCTCCCCAGGGACCAGAAAAATAATGGATTCCCTGGCAGCTGCAGATGGGCTAGGAAAGGCTGTCACCCAGGACACTGTTTATATAAGTTAGGCCGAGCATATGGCTCTGCGTCCTGCCTGTAGCCACCTCCAGATATTGCAGTTTCAATGGAAAGAAATAAATACGTAAATAAAAATAGCCCCTCGCTGGAAGGTGGTGGTGAAGGGAAATGAGGAGGAGAATGGTGGAGGGGAGAGAAAAGCAAACAACCAAAAGGAGTTTGCTCAGAAGTTTCTGTTGAGAGCAATCCCAGAAGCTCAGGGATCAAGTAGGGGTGATATCCTTAAAACCAGAGGCTGTTTAGCTGCATCACTGAAGAAAGATGAAATGTGATTCCTGCTAAAGCAAAACCTTTTCCATGTTGCAGTCCAAGACAGTCATACTTCTACACCAAAGCTTTCAGCCTGAGATGATAAAAATCATGGTCCCAGTTGAGAGAATGAGCTACTAGAAATAACTACTGGATACTTTATAATTTAGTCCCTGTGGTTTTATTTCCATTAATCCAATCAAAGGCCTTTTTTCTTTACTAATGAAACTGGAATGAAACACAAAAGGGAGGCTGACCTGTTAGCAGGTGACTGTTTCTTATAAGTTATTCATTAAAAACACCCCAACTCTCTGATGCTGAAGGAGGCTGTACCTACTTTGGTATAAATTAAACATAAGTGAGTTGGTTTCAAGGAAAAAAAAGAAGTTATTTCTCCTAACTCCAAATCATTGTATGGCATGCACCGAACCCTTGCAGACATTTGCAGAGGGCTTGGGACCAACCCTACAGACCAGCTGCCCCCATCATTTTCAGTTCCAAGTAGCTCTGAATGGCCAATTCTGTTGTGGGGATGAATGTTCCAAGTGCTTTGCAGTCAATGCACTTTAGGTAAGATAAGAATGGGCCTTGGCTTGGTCCTTCTTGCTAATGTTAGAGTAGGCTCAGAAATAGAAGGGAAAACTTTTGCAAGAAAACTGCAGTTCAAATGTCTTCTCCCTTTAACTTTTTCTTCATTAAATTAATTTTAAAAATAGTGAAACAGTTTTTGACATTATATTGTTGATTTGCATAATACAATCCTGCTATTGGGAATGCTGAAGAATGTACTACTGGCATTTCTTGAAAAAACACCGGCTGAAAACTCTAACCTGCTTGCAAACTTCAGTATGTTTTTCAGTTTTTCTGGTGTTATTTTCGGATTCTCCCAGCATCTCTATGGTCCAGCATTATTTGCAAATGTCATCCCTGGACTGCATTCTTCTCTGAACATACAATTCTTGAGAACTTTCCTGCATCTTAGCAAAACGTGAAGAGAAGATATTTATCAATCAGAGCAATTTTCTAATTGTTTATCCTCAACAGCCTGTGCCTGGAGCCTCGTCCATTGTGACACATGCAACAAGAAGTCCAAACTGAAACTTACTCACCTTTATGCTCTGAACTCAGGCAAGCTTTACAAAGTAGACAGAAGCTCAGCAATGAACCCTCCTTCTGCAGCAAGCTTTCCCCCCAGAACACCCCCAGCCCAGCGTCTGAGCTGTCCGTCTTCAACACATGCATCCATCTTACAGGAGGCTCCGCAGGCATCTTGTAGGCTCTGATCTGCCTTAAACTTCATGTTAACATCATCAAGGAGAAATACAGACTTAAACTGACACAGACTTGCTTGCCTCTTCCTTTGTGTTTAAACACAGATGGCTGCTTTTGTTGTGCCGCCGCATTTCAGCCAAGGCAAGCAGCGAAGTACTTAGCTGGAATATATATATCTCCTCTCCAAACACTCACAGGCACAGGGTTTTTTTCACAGGCGAAGTATCATCCTTAAGAATATATACAGCGTTTTCATGCATCTTGATCTAATCCATTAGTCCTTATAATTTATTGTTAACTGCTTGGATGTAGGAGCCATGACAGCTTTGAGTAAAGTGTTTAAACAGGCATCTGCTTTGTATAAATTATAGCAACCTTGGTCACACAAGTTTTCAGAGAGAAACAAAGGCCTTTTGCCAACATCTGTAGCCTATGGGACAAGTGATTTTCTTTTTTTACCATAAGAGGCTTTGGATCTTGAAGCACTAACAGAGCAAACCTATGAACTACCTGCAGACTTGTTACTCACATTTGTATTTGGTATTGTGCTAATGGCTCCAAGGCAGGAGGACCATGATTGACATGGGGGTTGGAAGCTGGAAAACACTTTGTTAGTCTCAAATCAGCTCCTTGTAGGCTAAAGCCCTGATTAACTATAACAACTCGAGTGGATTGTCTTAATCTGGCTGATGTAGTATTTTATGTCTAGTCATTTAGGCTTATTTCTGTAAATACTTTAGATAAGCTTGAATCAATTACTTCAATGTCTCCCTTTGTCTCCTACCATTGGAAATGGCATGGTGTCATGATATAAGGAGGCAGAACAGCCGGATCAGGGAAATGATACCTTCTGCACAAAGAGCAAGGAAGATTTATGTTAACACAAGAGAAAGAGATTGCCTTGGAAGATGGCTTCTCATATGTGAAAAAGGATGTTACACATTTTTGCTTAGTATCTCTCAAAAAGAAAACCTTTTAAGCAGGGAGGGCTGCAAAATCAATGTTATTCTGAATATCAGACTGTCCCAAAGGCCTTTTTGTCCTCTTTTGACCACCTCTTCTGGCTTTTGACTGGCTATGAGACATCTGCAAGGACAGTGGGACTTGCTGGTGATACAGTTGACCAAAGGTCTGATGTGCATATGCTCTCGCTGCCGTCTCACTTGTGCTGCTTAGATTAATTTTGCCTCACTCATGAAGTTTTATGCATTGTACGTTTCCTGACTAAAACCGAACAAGTCTGACAGAGGAAACTAATTGAAACACAGTACTCTGCATCTCACTTTGGCACCGCCGTTCCATGCCGGAGCCGCACAGTTCAAAGTTAATAGAGTGCCGTGTCAGGGATGCCACTCACCGAGGTGAAATGCAACGCAGTGGTGGACAAGCTTGGTGAGCGGTTTTCCTCTTCAACAGTAGCTTGGAGACATGACTTCACCCTCCTTAGTACCTCTGGATGCACAAAGGCATAGCTGTGAAGGTGATGGGATCATATCAAATCTACCCGAGTGCAGAACTTTGGTTTAATTTTTTTTTTTAATATCAATGGCTGGTCTCAGCTCTAATTAACCTACTCCCCTATCAGTCCATTCCCTCCCCACATGCCATCTTTTCCCCTTCCTCTCTGTGATCTCCATTTCACTGCAGAGATGGCCTGGCAAAGAGACATTCTTCTATTTAGAAGCTGAGCACCTCACTAGGGGTGACAGGCCTGTTTTTAGGTCATTTATCTAATTGCTCTTTGCAGATAAGAATTAATTAGCCCGATTATTTTTCTTAGTTTTTGGATGGGTTCCCCACCTGGAGAGAAGAAATTCCTCTATGTCAGTGATTAATTGCTGAGCCAGAAGCTTTCTGCCTTGCATTTGTAATAAATGCCGACTGGTTCTCTAGGTCGCGTTAGGAACCAGGCAGATTGTGGTTAAAACGCACAGGATAATAAAGCATTTGTACAAACAAGATCACGGGCATTAGAGTTTTGATTAAATATTTTAATTTATCTGGAGGTTGAGGGACTGCGGGAATCAAAAGGTTTAAGGTCTCCTATTCCCAGCACTTTCTGATGAGAGCCACCCTATAGCCCTTTGATCTAAAACAGATGAACCTCATGGCAATGCTTCAGTTCAGGATTTGGCACAGCTGGTTTGTCTCATACAGATCTGAGTGCTCAGAGGGTCGCGAGTGTGCAGCCAGCTCAGCTCAGTTGTGATAACATTTGTGAACTACAATGGAGTAGGAGTTTGGCTGAGCTAAGGGGAGGGGGAAAGGTCAAGATTTGTGTGTGAAATGATGGCAGGTTTATATCCAGCTGAGTTTAATGCAGAAGAAATACCCTTCCCTTTATTTCCATTTCCCTTTTCTTTCTCTTTCCATTTTCCTATTGGTTTCCCCCACCTCCACCCCCCTTTTCTTTCTGTCATGATTCTGAGCATTCAGCCCAAAGAAAATAGTGTTTTTCTGCAGGACCAACTAAAGAGAAGCGGCCTCAATTCACAAGCTGGTCAGCCTAGGACAGGTCTCCTTTCCAGGATTACACAGCAAGTCAGACAGTATGATCTCTTGTGCCCTTAAAACCTGATTTCTGCCCTAGAAAGTTCATGGAAGAAAATTGGA
Source organism: Eurystomus gularis (assembly GCA_013400335.1). Classification (NCBI taxonomy): domain Eukaryota; kingdom Metazoa; phylum Chordata; class Aves; order Coraciiformes; family Coraciidae; genus Eurystomus; species Eurystomus gularis. The sequence continues at coordinate 241,632 of VZZY01022446.1, forward strand.
GTCTTGCCATTTATTTCTCTGCGCTTGTGAACTGTTCGAAGCCCCTGATGTCCCAATAGGAGAAATTAATTGGTGGTGTTAGAGCAGTTTCTCTTAACACAGCTGATCACAAAAGACAGCGAGCTGCCTACTTTGCGGTGATCGCTACCACCTCAGAGAGACGAGGGCTGAAAAGGCAGAGGAATGAGATACTGTGTCATGCCTTGGTCTGACTCCCTCCGTCACACAGCTGAGAGATGTTAGGAGGGCAGCATCAGGGCATCTGGCACTGAATGCCTTTGCTGTGTCTGTTCTCCAGAAAAAAAATAAATAAATCGTCCTCATCCTGAATCACACAACCTTTAAATGGGAGAGAAGTAAATTAGGGTCCCTGTGTGGACTTTCACTGTTAGTAGGCAGAGTTATTTTACTGGGGGTTTTGTTTGTTTGGTTTTTAATAGGAAGGGGGGGAAAAAAAAAATTGAGAAAAACAGAAAACATGGCAATTTGTCTCCTGACAAGTGGGCTGAAGACAGGAGAACTGATATTTCTCTAATGTATAGGAACAATATTACATTGTGAAAAGTAACTTTCCATGGAACTTAGCTTCTTACTCAACCACAGTATTTTAAGAATATCATTCCCAACTGTGATTTAAAGACAGAAAAATCTAGTGCTACACTGATGGTTAGTCAAAAATCAATGCTTAAAAATTGCTTCTACCTTCAACTTTGAGCTATGGGACTTTATTTTGCCTTTGGGTATCGAGTAAAGCTCGTGTGTATCAGATAGAGCTGGTATTTCTCACTACCTACAAAACGATCAAAATTCTTTTACCTTTTCTTTTGTTAAATTGAGATTTCATTCTGGACACCATTGCTGCCTACATTTCACACCTGGACCAGAATACACATCCAAGACACAGCACTTAGTTGTTCTCTTTACCAGATACCCATGGGGAGTCAGATACTTGAATTCAGAGGGACTAGAGCTGCTAATACTATTTTTTATCTTAACTGTTTCACCCTATTTTAGCTAATAAAGTTGCACAATAATTTAGGAATAAAGAGAACATCTCACCATGTTACTGGGAAGCTACCTTACAGCCCGTTTTTCAGACGTGGAAATGGAGCCCCTGTGAGTCTGAGCTCTTTCCTTAATGCCACAAAATGTGTCACTGGAAAAACTTCACACAAAACCTTAGCAATGTCTGCTCTTGTTTTAAGCCCACACTAAACCATTTAATTTAAGTAAGATTTACCTCCCCCACCTGCAGTGTCATTTCTGGCACTCTACATGAGGAAATTTAACAATATCGAGTGGCCTGAGTTATGATAATGAAAGATGGTTGCTAAGAAAAACCATGATGATAGCCAAGAAATTAATATTACAGAGATGAAAATCTTCTTATAGACCCAAAATAATAGATGTTCTGTATCAATATATGACTAATCAGCACTCAAGGATTTATCTTTCAAATTACAGAACATGGAGAAGACATTTAATGCAATATGGTCTCCCTTCAGAGAGATACAGTATGTGACTAAATATCTCCACTGAGTAATATTCACACTTACTCAAGTACTGTAAATATATCCTTGATAAATCTGGAGAGCGAATTCTTGTAAATTCTTGTTTAACACTGCAAGGAAGCTTAATAACTTTCCAATCTATCAACATGTTTTAATTTCCTACTGTGCAGTTTCTAACCAAAACAGGGTATTTAACAGAAGAGATTCAAAACTAAAAGAGAATGGGCTATCATGTATTAGAAAACCTTGATATCAAATGTGCCACAGGATAGAATGGGCTTGGGCAGGACATTTTCAAATGTGAATGTTTCATTACCGCTATTCCTAATTATGCATGCAATGCTTCGGGTAAAATTAAGTGCATGTGCAATGTGCAGATTAAAAGGAGGAAAAATCCTTTCTACTAATAAGTGGAGATGGCCAAGGACCTGATAGATGGTTGCAGCCAGGTGGTTCCATCAGCAAGTGACATTACGTGTACTTACGCGTGTTTTCTAAGGTCCAGAATGCAGGCAGAGTAGAATACTCAGTAAGAATCATGCCACACTTAGCAAAACCAACCTATTTTTAAGTGGGATTTAATAATGTTAGCCTACATGGATTTTACAGGGCTTGGAAGGGTACAGATTGGCTGATTAGTACATCGGCTTTGTGTGATGTTTCAAGCCCCTAGTTTTGACTTTTTTTTCTTTTTTTAAAGCATGTGTCTCGAGTGCCTGACAAGGACACATCTACTCAACGAATTAAATCCAACAAACTCATCAACATATATAGTATCAGGTTGTTGTTGTTTTGTAGAAGATTCAACCTAATTCCTTTAGCCTCTTTTCTGAAAAAACAAACCCTGAACTCGTGCTCAGTAGGAGGATGCATATTGCAATGGTGTGCACTTAAACTTGTGTTGGTCAGAGGGGAGCCGGGACGTTTGGTCTTGCTGGCTCTGGAAGGAAGCAGGTTTCAGAGTGGACTTACCATCACTGAGACATCCTCAGGATAGGGTTCATCTGCCGTAAAGCAGTGCATGTTCCTAGAGCAGAGTAAACTGCATGGTGCTATTGCTCTCCTCCACTGCCATGAGAGCAGATGGATTTAGAGTTAGACCTTTAACACAGCTGGGACACCGGCCATACGACGTTGTAAAGAGCACAAAGGATAAATCAGCACAGCTCTTTAAAAATGTAGAGGACAGCATTGCAGTAAAGTGCCTGCAGCCACACCACCCAAAGTCTGAGCTGCCCAGTACTTTTCAGATATTGCTCCAAGAAGAAAGTTCAGAAATAACCAGAGCTGTGATGGGCAGATGCCTGAATCATAGCTGCTACATTTGGGTGTTACATGAATCAATCTTTACCAATAAAACTGAAAATACCTCAACTATTTTTTTTTTCCATAGGTGGTAATTATCTTTGGTTATGTACACTTTTTTTTTTTCCCCCTAAACATTGAGACATTTTCTAGGGAATGGATTAAAGGAAGAGAGTTGGTGTGGCCCTTTATGTGAGCAAATGCAGCAAAGCCTGTGTACTCTTTTATAAAATGAGCAAGGGTTTTTTAAAATATAAGTTATAAATTATTCAGTTATTATGATGATGATGCTACTGTGTATATAAACATTTCCAGTCTCAGAATGGGCATAAACTACTTACTGTGAACAGCAAACATCAAAGAAAACAACTGAGCTGAGAATTAATGACTCACTATTTCTGTGTTTTTCAGCTCTAGGGGTCTCTGTAAAAGAAACATCTTCCTACAAGTGATAATACCAAATCTTCGTATTCCTCCTACTCGCCTTTTTTTCCTCCATGGGGTCTTTAAACTTACTTCAAGTATTTGAAAAGCTTCCTACATTTTTCCTATAATCTTCCCAACACAGTTTGTTGAAGACATTTTAATCTCCTGCTACCTTACAGGACTTTCCAGTATTCTCTGCAAAATTTATAATATCTGATTTTATTTCTATTTTTCTTTTTTTTTTTCCCTGTATATAAGTATTAGATGGAGAAATAAACACAGAAAAGCAAGTGCAAACACCTGCAATAGGCCAAGGAATGAAATAATTATTTCCTGACCCCCTCAAGTCACCTTTTGACTACCACAGCGCAGAGAAATTTGGAGTACAGGGACCGCCTCCTTTTTGCCTGTTATTCACGTAATTAACAACATTGCAACAATTCACAACAGTCTTTTAAATGTGAATATTATTAATATCAGTGCTTCCTTTTGAATAATGCATTTCTAGATCTCTCGTTATGATTCACAACTATCTGGTGTGATCAAGCTCCTGGCAACTCAAAAGTTCTTGAGACTTATATTTATTTCCATCATTTTAGGACCGTCTTTCTAAAGATGAATATCTTTTAATACCTCTTGCCTGGGTGCAAGGCGTGACCCTGATTTTTGCAAAATCTCATTTTGCAAAACACATGCTGAGTATATTAAGGCCCTGATGAGATACAGAGCTGGTGAGAGAAACCTTCAAACATTACTTTTTTTTCCTCCATAAAGTGGAAAACCCTAAATGATATTGTTGATTAGATAGAGCATATTGGTAAAGGTCTTGCTAGCTCTCCTGAGCATGTCTGCTTGACTTCTAAATTCACAGCACTAAAATGTTTTCATTCCCTTTCCCTTCACTCCCCACTTAATCCTTAAGCATTTTCACCTTAATCCAGAAGTTTTCAAATGCCCTGACAAACCAGCTAAATGTAAAGAAATAGCTGCTTCTCTTAGCTTTTTTTCCCTGTCAATCATTTAAAACCCAGTGGAATGTGTGATGAGGATGACTCAGTTTGTAGAAAAGCAGCAACTTAGCAGTTGGCTAATGTTTTGCGAGCTGCTCAGCTTAAACAGATGGAATACTTGTATTTCATATCTCAGCAGCGTCTCTGATTACAGATTTTTAGTAGTCCCAGGTACTACCTCGGCTTCGGAAGAGATTGGTGGCAGTCTGGTGTTCACAGCTTACTTGTGATTCTGTAAGGTTTTCTTATTATATTCAATAGTTCTGTCAGACAGGTGTTGGAGGGATGCAGTTGTGCTTTGGGGAATAGCAGGTAAATTTATGCATCTTTAAAGAACTGGCAGATTTAGCTGCCTACATATGATTTAAGGGCCTGATCCCAAACCCATTAAACTTAATGGGAGTTTTTCATTGACTTACTTGGCTTCGGATTAGCTCCTAAGTGAATTTCCAGTAGAAGGCAAAAACTCAGCCAACAAACCTGTCGATTTCTTGGCACACTCATCTCCTTTTAGTGAGCAGTGGCATAGCCAAACGTTGCAACGCTGTACTCTGGAATTATTCTGACAAACACAATCTTTACCTCTCACCTGGAGCCCCCAGAATCCTTGATAAAAGCTTAAAGGAATAAAGAAATATATTACAGGACTCTCCCCACAGAATTTTTGTTAAAAATGGAAAAAAAATGTAGGCTTTATTTAAACAAATTAGTGTCTATTGCCTTAGAATACAGAATTGCTGCACCATGTTGGACCTAAGGGCCATATAACCCAGCGTGCCCTCTGAATTTGGCTAAGAGCAGATATCTTAGGCACAATACAAGGATAGTTTTGTAAAATATTCTGCTGTTTTTCAGTGACCAGTGGCTTAGAAACTCCCTGAACTAGAGATCTCTCTGCACTGAACATCTCTCAGCGTGTTTTCCTTCCATGAAGTTCTCCATAGATTGTTTTTGAAATGATGCAACCACCCCTAAATTTTGTTAGAAGGAATTTTACAAGTTGCCTTTGTGCTACAAAGAGAGAAGTCTTGTTTGTTTTGAATATAACCCTTGCTAGTTTCATTTGATGACTTTTAAATCTCAGATTGCAAGAGACAGTGAACACTCATTATCTATTTGCCATTTCCAGGACAGCCAGAATGTTAAAGACCTATATCTGACCTCTTCCTCCCTCTCCTAGGTTTTTCTTTTTCAAGATAAAAAGGCTTGATCTATTTAGCTTAACTCAGAAAATATAATGTAACTTTTCCTAACCTCAAATAATTATGGACCTGCAATTACATTTTGTAGCCAGCTTGGATTCAATCAATACATTAGGCTTACTGGACATGATGATATTTGTTCTGACTTACTTTTCTTTTTTTTTTTTTTTAATACTAAAATTAGTCAGACGCAGCCTCCCTCATGAGATATTGCAGGGGAAAATAGGGACAGGAGGGAAATATCTAGTTGGAAGATTCCTGCCATTGCATAAGTTAATAATGAGGGACATATTAGTATTCTTGAAGTTCCTACAGTCTCTATGCTTCATACAGAGCTGTAAAATAAAACAGCCATACCCATTAATATGCTAATGTTATATGCTATGACCATGTTGCTCTCTCTCTGAGTATCTCCACTGTCTTCCTATCTCTTTCCACATCACATTAACACTCCCCGGGTGAAATCCTGACCCTGCTGAAGTCAATGGCAAAACTCCCATTGACTTCACTAGAGTCGGGATTATCTCCTCCGAGGAGCTTTATGACTTTGCTCCTGACTGCTTTTCTGGTTTCACATCCTACTGTACCCCTACTTGCTCTCCCTCTTTTCTGAATAAATGCTCACTCTCATGCTCTCATTTATTTTGTTCTTCCACTCCTAATTCTGCATCTTTTTTGAAATGAGTCTGCCAGCATGGAAAATTCTTCCTCTGCTCTCCCTGCCCATAGGCTCCCACCTCCTGCTATCAGATCTGGCTTAAATTTTGTATGGCTAATCTTTCACCGCTAGCCACTGTTCAGGCATTCTCTTCTCCTTTCCATGCACCTGATCATGATGTAGAATATACTAAAACTGCAAGAATAGGTGAAAATTGCCTGCCTACCTCCTCAGATGACTTCAGACAAGGTTTCCATATGCACAACATCTTATAGTCAGGGAAATGTTTCCCAGGCATTTTCTCCTCCTCATTTTCCACCTTGTATTCAGTCCTTGCATTAGATAGACCTGTAGTATTACTTCCTCACAGTCCTGCCTTATATTTTTAATTTAATTTTATTAGAGTTATGCACAGTTATGGAAAAAAATAAATTACCCTAAAATTAGCATGTTGAATAGGCTAAGGAGTATTTAGAAATGAGCAGAGAATAATGCTTTGTAGGTAATTTATCATACAGGCAAGAAGAAAGAGTTTGCCTGACTAAGGACTTCAGACTCTCCATGAATATATAGTGTAATCAGGAAAGAGTTTGCATGATCAAGCACTAACCAGGAAAAGGTCACAATACAAAGTTCATTTAAATCAATAGAAAGTCTCCGATTGTCTTGGGTAGAGGCCGAGGTAAGGATTTCAGGGTTTGACCCATTGCATCACATTGCACAGACACCGTGTAATACAGTGTGGGTTGGGGTTTTTTTCATAAAATTTAAGTACATAGTCTGAGCAGCTCTATACTGTTGACTTTGAGTAGTTTTGAGTCTAAACTGAAAGACCCCAGAAACTATTAATACCCTCCAGAGAAATATCAGCCTGCAATAGTGAGTATGGATCCCTCTTGTTGACCTAGTTTATATCTACAGAATCAACCTACACAATTCTTTTCACCAGCTGCTCTGTGGCTTAGGGAGATGGGGTGTTAATTAATGAGACATTTGTTGAAATTTATAAGGGCTTTTCCTATCCAGGTTAGCCATAAATTATGAAGGCTCTGGCAAAGTGGGCAGAATATTGTTGACTGTAACTGTTCTGCTTATTTTAGCCAGAACTGGAGAAAATGAGGCTTCAAAGAACAATTTGTGTGCAGGAGCAAGCTTGATGAGAAAAAGAGAACATTAAATGGAAAAAAAAAACCAAAGGAAGTTGTGGTGTGAAGTGATTTGTTTTTCCTGTTCGCTGTATTATTATTTTTCGGAATCTTTTTTTTCAGTAGGGCCTTTTCATCCTTGATCTGTAAAGGTAAAGCAAAGTCATATGCTTATGAGATTGCGATCTGTTTGAAATGGGTATGATGTCATACAAAATTCTGTATTATCTACTGCCTGGATTCCACAGAGATAAATACATTGGAAATGCACACATAAAGAGAAAAATAGATAGATTTGCTTTGATTATGTGTAGTCTCCTTTTTAATGTTAATTTCTCACAAATATTCTAGTATGGGAATTTAATGGCAGACGTGTTTGTAGAAATAGCTACTTTTAAGTGAGTGTTGGAGAACAGTAGTTTTCTTAACAATGAAATGCAAATTTCCATTTCTGAATCATAAGCATTGTCACTGTCAAGCTAATTCAAAGCCTGACATTTTATCAGTCAGGAAAAGAAACACGTAAATAGCATTTAATTAATATCTCCTTCTGAGGATTTGAACACACACAGGAGTCTATGATAGCCATTCATTTAAAAGCCTTTTGGTTCAAACAGTAGATACAGGCATGGAGGTCCCCGTTCCCGTTCACCCTCCACCCTTTCCATTTCTTATGACACGCCGATGTGGCAGACAGACATTTTGCAATGAAATGTATTTTCATCAGAAAATGCTGATTCACCAAAAGCAACATGTTATGTGGAAACATATTGCTTTGGATGAGCTTCTACGAAAATACAGGTGGGCTCCACTAAATGTTCATGTTCTTTCCATTCAGCTTGTGCGATAGCTCCTAAGATCTGCAGAGAGGGAGAGTCAGCCTCAGCCACTCCCCATCAAGGAGACAGCAATTCCTGAAAATCCTCATTCGTGATTCAGATCCTTGCAGGCCTGGGAAGCCTGTACAGAGCTACTCCTTTGAGGGCTTGGCTTCTGAGTTTGATTCTACTCTGAAAATTTGCTTCATTCCTAGTTTTTGTAGAAAATTCTGTTTCATTCTGAAAGTAAAAAAAACCCACACCAAAAACCTTCCACAGTTACTACGTGCTTTTTCTCCAGAATTTCCATCAAAATCACATCTTCTTGATTCATAACACTTTTGTTCCTAAGCCCAAACACAGTCACCTCACAAACCATTCTCAAAATGAGAATCCAAACTGAATTATCAGATAGTTGCAAATGCTGAGAGTTAGTACAAGTGGAAAGAAAAGGGTTAAATCTCTAAAACACATATATTTTAGAATCCTTACTATGGCAAATTCAGGCAGGAGCAGCTTTCTTTCATGGTTACTAGACCATTAACAAAAAAAAAGCACATTTATGTCCTGAAGATGATTGTTCAGCCTTGGTGAAGACATTTCATATGCTACTGCAAATCCTATTTTCCTGAGAAAACCCAGGCTTATCATAGACTCAGAAATCAAGGAGGCCCTGTGCTTAAATCACTTAAAATAATCTTTTGCTCTTTCCTTACCATGGTCTTCACCCTGGGACTGTGCTTCCCTGGGAACCACGTGGGCTTCTTGCTAGTCCTGTGACTGCTCAAATGCAGTGATCTGTGGGACAATCAAAGCAGCCATTTCATGTTCCTTGTCAGGCATTGGGCCTCCTGATCCCTTATCAATTATCTGTCAAAAGGAGAGGGTGTTCTTCTTCATTAACACATTGCAGTGTGGTAATTAACAACCAGATAGCACAGGGCTTAAAAAGTGGCCTCTCTTGACCACTTGTTCAATAAATATTGACATAAGCACCAGTAAAAGTATGTCATGTGGGTCTTCACTAAAAACAACAAGCGAGGGGAGAAAGGCAAACAAAGTGTATCACAACTTGTTTTTTGAAGAAACCTCTAACAGGTTTTAGCAGCAAATGGAACCAATTTGGGCATTACTGAAGGCCAGGTTGCCTTGTTTCTTGTTTCTCTCCTGACTAAAGATGTGTCCCCCTCCCCCTGCTTTTGGGTGGGGGGGCAGAAAGGGGAGGTTACCTTCCTGTTGAAATAAGCCAGCAAGAACTTTGTCAAGGAATGAACTCTTACTGTAACCCACACCTCATTTGTCACCCTGATGGGCTGAGGAAAAGTGACATTTACAAACTGAGAATGAAAGTACATCCATTTCACCAGTCTGACACCCTGATATAATAACTATTTACCTTGAGAAAGAGGGACTGAGATTTCCGATTCTTGTGAATCTTCTCACTTTGGCACTTATTTTCTCACTCTGTCAAACAGTCCCAGATTAATGGAACAATTTGTTCAACAAATCATATTAGCAGAAAGCGCACAGGGTAAAGAGAAGGAGGCGGGGGAGCAGGAAATTTTTACTCATTCATAGCAGTGGTATCTCTGCAAATAAAAATGTAGTTATGCCTGACATTTACAGAGGTACAATGTGAAAGGGAAAAAGTGTAATGACTTTGGGCAGTTGAGAGATCACTTTGCAAGAACAGTAGTGCTCAAAAGGGAATAAGATAAAGTTACACATAACATCTAGATTGAGCTTCTTTCTGGAACATATTTGTCAAACACAGCAGGATCCGTCTGTGTTTAAAAAAGAGTTTTCCATTAAAATTAAGCACTGTGTGCTTTCCTAACTATAAAGGAATGCTCCCTTACAGTCTGCATTTTAGAAATGTTAGGTAAAGAATTAAAGTAAGTTGGAGCCATATGGTGAATGCTATGAATCCTTCTTGCTGGCTTGTTAATGTTCCAGGGACAGATACAAACCCCATCTAAGTCAATGTTGGATTTTCCATCGACTTCACAGGACTCCAAATTGGGCACAGAGCAATCAGAAACCCAGCTCTTCTGCATTTACTCCACATTTACACTGTGTAATAAATACCACTGCAAAAGCAAAATAGACAAGGTTTCTTCTGTATTCCTGGGCATACATAGTTCATACTGTGAAGGAGAGAAAATGGAAGAATGCAACAATAGTTATTCCAGCTTCGTAGGGGCACAAATGTAGGTATAATCAATCAATCCTGAAAAGTCATCTTGGGTACATGTTTTGGTTAGGAACTGGTAATGCAGTGAGACCATACTGATGAGTAATTCACTGGGCAGCAAACCATACTTATTCCTCCCAGCTCTTTAACCCAGACCACCCTGCAAAACTGTGTTGGTATTTATAGTATATACGGAGTAGATTATCTTTAAAAAGTGTTTCTTTTTAAGTCCTTGATGCCTGTTTCTCCTAGCCATGAATATATACAGAGCAGTGTAGCATCATCCCCCCCGTATGCACACTCACACACTTACAAACACATTTTAAGAGGACACTCTAGGTTTGCCATCACGTTAATTTATTTCTGTTAGCTTGGTACAGCAGCACCGTACCCTGCATCTTCAATGAAAATTGACGCTCCCTTGTTCCATGTTTCTTTATGCCATGACCTTGGGTGTCAAGGGAAAATATTGCTTTGCATCCTTGTGTTGCTTGAGTCCTGCTTCTCTCTTTATAGCTTATTACTTGGCACACTTCAGAGCACCGTGTACTGCAATGAGATATGCACTGTACAGCTGGCAACACTAGGAATACTTCAGGCTATGGAGATAAGGAGAGCTGAGTCGGTTGTGCAAATAATGTTTTGCCCCAAATTCAACAATTTAAATGTACGGTTCAAAGATTTCTGATGGTAAATTGTTACTTTCTTAATAAAGTGTCTTTTATGGCTTGTTCCATAGCCCGGTGAAGTCATAGATCAGCACTTCTCCATGAGGATGCTAATTCTCTCAGGACATTTTAGGTACGTCTGTATGCTAAGCAGGATGAATGGGGAGGAACCAGCCTTCTACATGACTGAAAAAAAACCCCCAAAACCCCCCAAAAACTGAAAACCCAAAGTCACTACTTATTAATTCACCTGCTTTTTACCTGTGTTAGTGAATAAGATACATGCACAATTTGCTAAGGTTCTGAATGAGGAGAATCTGTCCCAATTAATGCAGTCAGGATTTACAGCAGCACCACAGAGAGCAGAATGTGTCCTCTTCAAAATATGGTATGGGTAAGGGTGTTCACTGTCGACATTTCCTGAGCAAGCACAGCAAGTAAACGGTTGCTAAAGCTAACCTGATTTTAAATGGCTCAACCTCTTCAACCTATTTCAGTAAATCAAGAGCTTCTGAGAAAACATTGCCCCTCCCTCTCTCCATCCACACCATGTTGGGCAAGATCCAGACATTAGGAAGGTTCAAAGTCCCTCTGCTGACCCTTCTCCTCCCTTCTCCCCCCACTTTACTGTTTATTGGTTTTGTGAATTATTGAAGTTCCTTGTTCTAGATGGCCCTGAGGGCAAAAACATCGACATCCCCTATGGCTTGAACCAAGGAGGAAAGTAGTAGAGACTTCTTGGCTGCTCTTCCTTGGACATCTCCAACCTAGCACACACCGCAGTAACATCATAATTAGTTCAGAACAAAGGAGGCTTTGTACACTTTAGGGTTTACACCTCACTGACCCTTCTGGAAGCATCCCCGTTCCATGGAAAGTAAATTACAGCACAAAGATTCAGTTGCAAGAAGAAGTCTGCAAGACCTGGCACGTGCCATGGTCAGATGGCAGGTTCTCCTGCCAGTCTGCAATCCCTGAGGTAAACAGAGATCAATCCCAGCCTGGTAGGAGGAGTTTCTGGGGATTTTTATTTTTTTTTTAATAGCAATCCTCTTCTCTCATTTTGGTAGGCTTCCACAAGGGGGAAAAAAAAATCTGGTTTTATGTCTTGAGGGTTCAAGTGACTATTGGCTTTTTTTTTGGCAAATTTGAAATTTTGTGGATGGAACCTCTTGGACAGTTTTATTATATAGATACCAAAATAAGCTTCTGGTAAAGGCTCGCCTTCCTTACAACAGCATTAAATGAAAAAAAAAGGAGGTGCCAAGGTGGCTATATTGCAACTGGAAATATGCCATAGTGAGGCTAAAAAGAAAATTAAAAATAAAAAACAAACCAGCCCTACCTCTCCAGAGAACTCAAAAAGAAAGAAACACAAAGCACTGATTGTGGGTCTGTTCTTCCCAAAGCATCTCTGTTTGCCAACATATTCATATTACAGAAGCAAATGCTCTCATCTTTTCCCAGCTGGGGATTTTCCATCTCTCCAGGCCTGCCCAATCCCATTTAGTCACAGACATAAAGATGGGCTAGAGGTGTTTGACACCTTTTCTAATTTTCTAGGAATGACTAGAAAGCACAAAGTCTCCATTTCAGAAATGGGCTCCACAGCAGAGGTCAGTTTGAAGGCAGCATGAACAGTGAGGGATGCTCTAAGAGATTGTCCTGAATCTGTAAAAAACAAATTAAAAAATTGAATCTCAAAAACTAAAATCTGTGAGAGGTGTGCATGTAGCACTTTCTTCGAGAAGAGTAAATCATGTATTTTAATTTTGACCTCTTTGAATATTGCACATTTTTATTGTCATGGCAACTGGTGTTTTTCTTTTAGAAATATCAGCAATTCAAACCATAATTGCATTTCCCTTCCTGGCTTCTCCATATCACTGGCTTATTTGCCCCCAAAAGAAGCCCAGTAAATTGTCTGTGCTCCCACTGTAACAATGATATGAGGCAGTGGAATATCATGTACCTTGGTACAAATGCCTAACTAGGCACTAGAGTAGCTCTCCAAGCCAGAGATGGATTTTGGAAGGAGCCAGGACTTCTCCAGGTGCAATTTTAGCTGTCTGAGTTGGACTTTTTGTGTAAGCAACACCTCAGCCAAACTCTTTGTTCTTTATATGAATTTCAATGCCAAGACTATATATATATATACACATATATATATACACACATATTTAAAAAAAAATTCCCTAAACAAAAACCATAAGGATAAAATAATTAAGCTACTGTCCTATCTTAAATTCCGTATTAAATCCTATGTTCATATTTGGATCTTATGGGTTTTAATCTTCATGGGCTGAAGCTGAAGGAACACCCTGGGCCATCAGCAGCAGTTGTGCAACTCAGACCTTACTCTGGAATAATATTTTGCAGAGTGTACAGGTTAAAGACTTTTCTCATGCATCGTTCACGAGCATTTGGAGGAGAGCTTTAAATCCTAAATAGTAAGAGTAGTCCATGTGTCAGGTGAGATGGTTTTGGTCATGTAGAAGTGCAATATCCTGAAAGCTGAGCTCTTCCCAGAGCTGCAAACTCATGTATAGCCGAGATAACTTTGTAAACTGAAAAATAAAACCCTTAAGATATGTACATAAGTGAAAAAAGTAGCAGATTAATATGAAATATGAGTAGCAACTTGCTTCTTTGGTGACATCCTTTATGGTTTCTTATTCATAATAATTCATTAGATATGGAGCAGGCAGTTGAACAAAAATAGGATTTAACAAAGCCTAATGAAGCTTTTTAAGGGATACATGTCTTGTAGTTGGGTTGTCTCCATACTTTTTAAGGTGGAGATACTGACAGAAGCTATTTCTCCAGGAAGCTTTTGCTGGGCTAGGGACATTCATAATGTCTCTCTCTCCTGTGTAAATTATCTGATGTCTAATGGTGACAGACGCATACACACATACACAGACTGTGATTGCATAAGCCTTGTTTCCTGAGTAAACCATGCTGACAGAACCCATCAAGAATGTTAATCAGAATTTTAGACCTTCAAATACTGTGTGATGTAACATAGCTACAGCTTTTCATGTAAAGTCGCACAACATATATACACGTATATACACACAGGTCTATACATATTTGTATATTTAGAGTTTATAAAGACATCTGTATATATTTGTATATATATGTGTGTGTGTATGTATATATATGCACAGTTCTCCAGTATTGTAAAGTCCCTTCTTCAGGCAGTTTTGTTGCCTGTGCCATTGAACACGTATCAATTTTATGAGGCTCAACTTGTCGCGTGATTCATCCAAAATGTGGCCCGGGCCAGAGTGGGTGGATTGTCATTTACCCATAATACAGCCTGGGGTAAATGGGCCCTGGACACCCACGCATTTAGAAATCCAACATACCTGTGAAACTTTTTTTCACCCCTATGGTTAATATGGAGACACTGATGTGAGTTTTATACATTCTGCTCATCAGGCCAACGTATAGAGACTTGCTGAGCTGAGACATAAATATGGCCTAATCATCAAATGTAGATTCAGGTCTCCCCTGCTGAGCAGGTAACAGTCTAAAGTGTTTAAACTGATACCTGCCCAGCGTGTGGTATCTTAATCAGCATCACATTCCTGCACTTCCTCCCTCACTTGGGTCTACAATGACCCCGGGAAGACAATTTTATTTTAGCGTTCAAATTTGCCTATACGAATATATTGTTAACTCCTGCATTGCCTCACAGATGAGCACTGCAGCCCCTGAGCAAAAGAAAAGGTCACCTGTTTGAAGGGAATTATAAAGAGAGGTCATCAGACGGAAGTCTGAAAACTGAGAATCTTAATAAGTGGTTTAAGAGTTCACAATTTTTTTCAATTTTCATAATTTTAGGCCAAAATTAGAAGTTGGGCTGATATGGAACATATTTACAAATCATATTTTCCTCCTGCAAATTGCAGAGTTGCAGCATGGCTGTGAACAACTGTGGTCACCATGGAAGGTCCAGGCAGGAGCAGCTCAGGACTGGTGCCCTGAAGACACCAGTCTCCCCATCGCCATCCAAAATCTGCATATGCCATCATTCTTCTTTCTGGGCAGCCAGAAGGGAAAACTTGTTTTTCCCAGTGCTGCTCTATTCCTGCTGGGCACAGACAGAGTGTGTATGGACTTTTAAGGAAGTCAGTGGCTGCTTTTTGAACTTCAACCCTGTTTAATGTGATTAGGGATATATTTCCTTGGAGGAGGCCTGGTGTCATACTGGTGCCTGGCTGAAGGCAGGGACCAAGCACTCAGAAACCTATGGATTTCATACCTGCCTAGAACAACCCATTTGCTCCCCAGTTTTGGAACAGGTGATGGACTGGGAAGGGATGTGAAAATTTCAATACTTGACCCCAGCCTTGCATATCCTTCCTCCATGCATCTCCCTGGTGTTTGGAGTTCCATGGCACACTCACTTGTTCCTCAACAGCGAGTTGCTCGGTCTCTGCCCTTGCCATCAACCACGGCTGGAGACACTGAGTGTCCCCTTCCAGGTGAGATAGGTCCTGAGAGAACAGGAGGAGTCTCCCAGACGCCTTGGCTTTGTTTCCCACTTTCACCGCGGCGGCAGAGCTGGGTGGCAGACGGAGCGGCGGGAGGGCTTATCTCCAGCTCCCAGCACTTCCCCCAGCGTGCGTGTGCGAGCCGGCGTGCCATGAATTTCCAGCATCCATGGGGGAAGAACGATGGCCGGGCCAACAGGAAGGCTCTCTTGCCGTGGGCCTGCACGCCCTCGCCACGTCCCGCCGGCCGCGGCAGCGCAATCGGGCGGCTGCAGGGATTTCCCGTCGCTTCCGCCCGGGCGGGCGCAGGCCTCTCCATCTCTTCCTGCGAGGCCGGCCGTGGGTCGAGAGCGGCCGCCGGGCCTCAGGAAGCCGCCGGCAAATGGCGGCGGGCGGGCAGGCAGGCGGGGGTGAGGAGGTGACGGTGGCCAAAACCTATTTGTTGGGTGGCCGCCGCAACGACACGCGCTGGCCGGGCTAGAGGAAAACAAAAGGGGGATGTCTGCTTCAAAAAGGCAGGAAATGAAGCAGTGCAGGGGACAGAGAGACCTACTGGGACTGGGCTGGGGCTTTTCTCTCTTAGCCTATTGTTTCATTATATAAAAAAAAAAAAAAAAAAAGAATGAGAGAAAAAAAAAAAAATTGAACACATCCTGTGACCTCTTATCAAGCCATCGGGAAGAAAAACAAACAGCTCATTCATCTAAAGGCTGAGGGTGTTTTTGATGTGGCTGCCGGACTCGTTAAATCCGTCAGGCCAGACGGGCCGCAGCGGGGTCGGGAGCATCACCCCTCCCCGGCCCCCGCTCGCCGCCTTGCTCCTTTTGACTTCTGTGCCAGGCGGGAGCTGTTTGTTTGCGAAGGTTTCTATATACGGCGCTGGGCATTTCCCAGCTGGCCACGGCCCCCCTTGGCCCCCCGGGGCCTCTGTTCCCTGTGTGCAGGAAGTCTTTCATTCCTCTCTTATCTGCAAACCAGAAGATTTTGATGGCTGATATTTCTCCTGCTCCATGTCGCCTCCCTTTTTTTGGCCAGACACCTATAATTTTCCACTCTTTTTCTTCCAAAGGAGGTGACATTCAAGGGAAAACAATGTCATTGCTTTATTTAGCTCTTACCTATGATTATTTTTTTTTAAATTATTCTTTTATGGCTCATAAAGAACTGGACTTGTGCTCTGAAGTGCTACAAATCTGACCTAGCAAAACCTCAATGAGTCCTGGTTCACACACGCATCGACATAAACTTGTTTACATCATGCCTATAAAAAAGCCGTATTCACTTCTTGGATCTTTGGCTAAGCTCTTAGTTTTTTAAAGCCAGAAGGGGTCATCAGGTCACCTATGCTAAGCTGCTCTATAATTCCAGTCTTAGTATTTCACCCATTTCCCACTGTAGTGAGCCTAATAAATCATTTTCAGCTAAATGATCTCTTTCAGGAAGGCATCCGCTCCTGAACTGAAGACTTCAAGAGGTGGAGAACCCACCATATCCGCTAGTAGCCTGGGCCATTCAACTTTAGCAAAGCACTTAAAATACCTTCTGAGTAGAAACTGGGGCACTCTTCTGACCCATGATGCAATCTTATGGACAGGTCTTTTCCAGCTTCAGAAGAAGAGCACGGTTAAGTGACTAGCTGTACCGAGCAGATGTATAAAGGACATAATAAGGAGTCACATTATCTGATTCAACCAACTTAAATTAATGAAAGATGCAGTTACCAGAGATACATCCCTTTTCTGTGGTGTACAGCTTGCCTACTGTCTTGCGCTGGCCCCTGAAGTCCCTACGATAATGGCCATGCAAAGGTAAAAGGGAATGAATGGTTCAAGTATTATTGAAATCTCAGGGACTGGAAAGATCCCTTTGGCATAAATATGAGGAGTATGGTTTTGACAGCTTGGAGGAAGGGCAGTTGTCCATCCAAAAGGTCTTTCACAAGAAAGGACAATGTGTTTTTACTACTACATGATGTCCATGCTGAGACGAAACCCATGTATTCTCAACAAGATATTTTGCTCCCTGGTCTGATTCAGACAGCTGGTGGGGATGTGGGCTGTCCTGACTTGGTCCCACACCAGAAAATCCCACACCTATGCTATCTTCATGCCATAGCCAGTCCTTTGAATAATTAAAACATCAGCAGGTGCTTGCAAACAATTAGAGGGTAACCCACAACTGTAGACTCTTTTGGTACTAACACTGATTTAAAATTTCCAGCAGAGATAATGATCCCTACAGGAAATGTAAATGAAACTTATAAATACATAACAGAAAATCAGGCCACAGCACGGTTAGGATTATTTCTTTAGGTGCATCATTGCTACTGGTGCTTCATTTTCTAGAAAGCAGGCCATGGTAAAAGGCAATGATATATCATTGTGAAACACTGTTTGGAAGCTCACTTGACCTTTCAATCTTGGTACTTTCTATATTAATCCCATGCTGCATAAATTATAAGAGGGGAGATAAATATTTAGTTTCTTACTGTTCTGAACAAAGTCCCACAATGTTTTCTTTGCAGGCTGAAGCAATTCAGAGGCAACCAGGAAGGAGGCAGACGGCCCAGTTGTCTTCCCAGGATACTGGTAACACAGACGGCACATCTAATTGCAAAAACAGAGAATAAGGAATGGAATTACAGGCAGGTTTTTTTCAGATTTTCAGAGAGACATAAATACAGGAGAGTGGAGGAAGAGAGGGAAAGAGAAGACTAAGGAAATAGGTTTTATTAAATTTACTGACACTGTGGTACCTAAATTTGCTCTAGATTTATAGAAAGACTTTCAGAAGAGCAAAGAGGAGTTAAGCCTCCCTCCTCCCCCATTTAATATTCAGTACAAATTACTCTCAGAGGCTTTGAACATTTCCCCACCACATACTTCAGAAAAGAAAACCCAAAAATCCCTCCAAAACAAAACATACAACTCAGAATCTGAGGGTTTTTTTCCCTCTGATTTATGAGCCGAAATTAGGACTGTTTGGTATGAAAATTTTGCCCAGAGGATTTAGATATATGTAAGCAATTTTCCTCTTATTCCCACCACACCGTCGTGTTCAAAAGCATTTCAAGGACTTGATAAAGTTGCCCAGTAGGTGTAATGGTTAACTCGAACCAATTACCCTGACTAACATCAGTGCTTTCTTTAACTAATTTATCCTTGGCTATCTTCAGTGAGCTAAGTCTGTGTCCTGAAGCTGCTTCTTGAGTTCCCATGAAGTTTAGCTCCAGTTTCTGGCTTCAGCAGAAGCAGAAATTGGGCAGTGCAGGGACTGTGAGTTAAATCACTATTGCAGATGATTGTAGATCTACAAGGGAAGAGGTCAAGGGTGGGTATTTGGTATCACTTCTGAAACTGGAGGGACAAGTTAAAGCAGAGCAGTGAGGAAGAAGTGAGACAGCTGACTAAAAACTGATAGCCTGTAATTTCCACAAAGTTTGAAACTGGCAGTTTAACTGTCTCTGGTTTCTGCTGATCTTGCTGGCAACCTGAATGGCTGATCTTATGGACTTCTCAGTTTCCAGATTCTAGTAGAATTCGACCCACATCAATTAAGCATTTGATTTTTGTAGGGACCAGACTTAGAATTTGTAAGGTTCTTTCATCTGCTGAGTCACCCTGCCTCTTTAAAGCTCTTCAGTTTATTGAAAGCACAATATACTGATGGTCCTGAGGCAAAAAGGACTTCCAAAGCCTTTAGAGGGAGTCCTATACAAAGAGCAAGTGTGAAACTCTTGAAGGCTATCTTATCCCCTCATCGAGTGTTAATGGGATTTGTATTGATTCATTGATGGGAGATTACACTCCTTAGTGTCTTTGTCATTATACTTATTGGTAAAATGTACGACATGTGGAAGGTCAATATCTCATCCATATCTTTTGTTTCCTCATTTGGTTCCTAGTGTTTGGAAAAGTGGCTCTGAGATAGCAGTCAACTGCAACAGGCTATTAAAAGAGGCCCCAGCTAGCAGCAGCCAAAAGGAAATCTTCCAAACATTGATTTTCACACACAGATTGGCTCCACTTCCTCCTATACATACAGTACTGGAATGATTTAAAAAAAAAAAAGTTAGACAAATATTTATACATATGGCTAATGAGAACACCTGGCATAGCAGGCAAACAAGCTAATGGGAAAGCGATGGAATGGATGTGGATCTCACGGTGTGTATTGCATCCCAAGCAGCTTGTTTTCTCTACTGATGTCTCCTTCAAAGAGCCTTTTGCTCCATCAAATTAATGTGCTAGATCTACTGCCCTTGAAAACAATTGGGTTCCCACTCTACCTCAGGGCACATGCGAAAGCCACCCAGCTTTGGAGGAGGGCTCATTAAAACCAGGTACCAGTGCCTTTGCAGAGATGTCTAGCAAGCTGGTGATGGCATTCAGATATAGACAGATGTCTCCTAGGACCTGGGCTGGCACCACCAATTTATCTCATGTTGACCACAAAATAACCATCACCTTATAAAGACTTTCATTTATTACTAGCGACTGGTGAACCTCTGGAGGTTTGCTTGGGACAAATACCAATTCAGCTGCCAAACCTTATCTGAACTATCTGAACCTCTCGTGTCTAAAAAAATTGGGCTGGAAATCTAATCAGATAAGGATTTACTCTGTAATTGACTGTAGTTATTGCTTCCAGATGGGCTAGAATTACTGACATAGCTGCCCTTTTGCTTGGTATTTGGTGTATCCAATTCTGGCTCTGAACCTAGGAAAAAAGTATAGGTGACCAAAAAAATATACATATACTTTATAAGGTATAAATTCAAACTGATCTTCATTTTTCTAGTTTTCATTCTCCGGTCTCCATTTCCTAATTGCTCCTGAACTGCAGAAGTCCGGTGGGTTGTTTTCAGCAGACAGTCCTTCAAATCCAGCCTTGTTTTGCAAAGAGTAATAGTAGAAGTAGGTACTCAGGAAGGATGGGAGGATGATTGCATGGCTCCATTTAGCAGAGCTGCTGAATGAAAAGCCAGGATACATACAGGTAACTGGAACTGTCTGCCTGAACTTTGACTCTTCTTAAATTATTTATTCTTATGAAAAGAATTCAGATAAATAAAGTATTCTGTTCAAAATGTGTCCACAGCAATTCCATTTCTAAATATATCCTTTGATTATTTAAATGTTTACAGTGTACTCGGATTTTTAAGTGTAATGTTTCATTCAGTCAAACAAGTCTTTTTTTCTTTCTTTCTTTCTCATTCCTTGCTTTGTTGACATTTTTGGAAATTGTTTATTGGTGTTGATTGACAACAGTTCCCACCTCCTCGGCCAGACTTGCTCTGAACAAGCAGAAAACTGAAAATTCCTTTGTCTTACTCTTATGGAATAAAACAAAAGTTACTGTAGCAGTAAACAAGCAACCAAAATCCTCCATGAAGACAAAATCATTCATAGGAGTGAAGAGACTGGCATTGATGGTGGACCAGGACTCTGTGAGAATGAGAAATTTGAACTTTACATCAGAAGTGCAAGGATTCAAAGCAGAACTGAGATTGTTTGGATGGTATTTTAGTGTCAAGTCTTTGCTTAGACCGTGTAAGGGACCAACAGATGCACCAGAGGGGTTGGGGTAAAAAGGCAACAGAAGTTGGGAGGTTTGAAAGAGCAAAGCGTATCTTGCAAATGAGAATAAAAAATGTCCATTACTGTAAATCAGTGACATGTCCACAAGCACCATGTGATTTTGATGGTGCAGCATCTTCATGCAGGGTCACCTAGTGATTAGGAAGAGAGGAATTCCCAACTGGGCACAGGTCAATGGTCCTGCTAGTTCTCTAGCCTGTCTCTGACAGTGCCAATTTTGAAAGATGAACTGTGGAGTAGCTTCCCAAGGGAAGCAGTGGAAGTCCCACATCAGGGGACTTTTACAGCTAGACCAGACAAAACATTAGAAAATGTACTGTAGCTGTAGTGAGCAATTCTGCAACAGCAGGGAGATGGATTGAATGATCTAATATGGCTCTTCCATCTGCAATTCCTGTGAGTCTATGAATCACATTTCTGTGTGGCGATGCAGCCGAGTAAATACAGTGCAGAGCAGCATCATCAGCTATCTTGGTACCTCTGAAACAGTAACATGAGTAAATTAGGCAGACAAATTCCAAAAAGGGATATATTTGACTCTCTAGTTCTAAATCCATCTGCTCAAACTGGCTATCGTACAGTATGCTACTGCTAATTCCTAAGTGGTTCAGGCTAGATAACAAGATCTTTTCCTGTCAGGTATGCTATAAGCAAAGAACTAAACCATTATTAATTCATGTTTTGTCGTACAGAGCTAGTTTTTCCTAACTCACATTTTGGATTAATACAAAGACTCACCCAGCTATCTATAGCCTCTGTGAATTTTAACTTTAACCATATGGAAAGATCTTGCAAGAGTAGACTATAAAAATTGAAAATATGTCAGTTTATAATGCAAAGCGTCTACTAACTGGAAAAGCAAGGGTGAAAGGATTGAAACATCTTATTACCAAATGAGCTCAAGGTTCGTCCTGGTCCTATGCCCAGATGATCCAGACATAAATGAATTTATGGGTGGTTAGGTGCGTGTCAAAGCTACCCAGATGTCAGAATAACCAAATATTTCTTTTGTGCACCCAACCAAGCCCAGCGGGTCAACTAGACTTAGAGAGACCTCTAACTTTGTTGATTGATTTGGGAAAGAGAAGTATCAAACATACCATACTTCACCTTTGACAGTAATTACTACTGAAAAAAATTATGTGAAACATATTTGCATGATACTTCTCTGGAAATAAGGCCCATATACAGAGAAGTTAAACCGTTGACAAAAAGTCCAATGCTTCACTTTGCTACATTTATTTAACAAAAGAAATTTCTCTAGCAGCCGGGAAGATATTTTAAACTGTTTTTCATAAATCAACAGTAAAGCAAGTGCTTAGGACTTTTCATGTTCTTTTTATTCTGGTTGCAAACTCCTACAACCCCAACCACCAAAGGCTTATTTTTCCCATCACTGCTCAATCCCTCCCATCACAGGCATGATCTTTCGACAGCCCTTCTTAACTATCTTCATTAAGTCTTACTCCATTTCCTGTGTTTGTAGCATGATGTTTCCTCCACACCTGTGGGATCATATCAGATGACTTGTGATCCCAAAAAACCTTATCTCCCTAACTGGCTTCTGAAAGTGCAAGAAGGAGTCACCACCAGAGCATCAATTCTAATGCTGCAGGCCTGCATGACTAGGGAATTTAATTAAAAAGGCAAACCTCATTAGATGTCTGAGATTTGATATTACGTTTGAAGTTTTTCTATCTCAAGTACAAACAAGTGTGATTTGGGAAGAGTGATTATTACTGCACACGTATCTACATAGATCTATCCATGTAGATGTGTGCTCACAGCATGTACAACACATCTAAACAGAAGGGTTGGACATTTATACAGGATATCATTAAAGACTGTATGGCAACCTATATTTGTGTGCGTGTGTATTTCAACTACAACATTGAATGTGCAGGTTTTCAGTTGTCAACAGGCCTTCATGACTACCCGGACTGACTATTCATGAAGATACTGGAAAATTCAGTTTTGTGACATTTAGACCTGTTGATTTATTCATTCTGAACTGCAGCATCATTTCTTCACTATTCTTCATTCATTTTAACCCTTGTTTAAAAAGTTTCATTCGCCCACTCATAAATAAGTAAGTAAATAAATAAATAACCAGCACGTGGCTTGGGTAACCAATTCCACACCTTTGTGGAGAGTGAAATTGAACTGTTTATAAATAAACCATAAGCTGAGATGTGTTTGCATAAACTATTTGATAAACACTTAGGAAAAGAGCCATTGGGAAAAAAATCCATCTTCGTATTTTTCACTGTGAAAATGAAAACCACTTTCGGGGAGAGGAAATGTTCGTCCCTGTTCCTCTCTTTTTGGACTGTCTCGGTATAAAATCCATTAACAGAAAATGCTGAAATTGATAACAGATTACTGCTTGAACTTAACAGTTAAAAAAGTTCTTCTACTAATGCAAAAAATAAAAGACCAGTTGGTCATGTTTATTACTGCTAAGGGGGACTGTCTGCTGTAGCTGTCTTAAGGCTTGGCACCTGATCTGGACAAATCAGCCAAATCCCCTTTGACAGTCAAAGGAAAGAAACAGGCTCCTTTCCAGACCTACCCAGGCCAGCCCAAGAAAGATGTCTGCAGTAGATAGTATGAAGAGGTATGGAGAGACAACCTGGACAAGTAGCTTTGTCATCTAGATTTTGGTTAGCTAAAGCTGGATTAGATGAGTACCCCCATAAGGTCCTATCAAACCAAGTTACCATTTGTTTCCAATGTTATTCGTAACAGTTGTTACTCAGCTACCAAAGGACCTATGAACATCAGATGAACTATAGCTCTGTAATCCCAGTAATAACAAAATGCAGCATCTTTGCATCTTTGCCATTGCTGGAGAATGAACGCCAGCATTTAATAATTAGACATGGATCTGTACATCATATCTGCTTTGTATCTGGATTTACTAGAAAGCAATCTACAGTTACAACAAACTGTTTGTATGACTTCGGGGCAAAATAGACTGCAAAGGCTGCAGAACTCAGTAAGGATTTTTTTATTACCTGTAGGTTTCTGGATCAGGCAAGGCATGCGCTGAGAGGTTTGTACTACAATATAGCCCCCAAACTTAAATGTTGTGACATTAGCAAGTAGCTTGTAATTAAAGTATGTTGCCATTTCACCAGGCTTTCATTTATAGGAGAGAGTGCAATTTCTATTCTATGTGAACTTTAGATACATCCAACTTTTTTCTTTGTTCTTTTCTTTAAAGCTTTGCAACAAATGCATCTCCATATGCTTATATTAGTTAATCTAGTATTAAACATATTGGCTGTGCAAAATGTTGGCATGCATTAATAAATGTTTTCATTTTTTTATTCTTTTTTTTCCCCCCCTTACTTTAAATTCTTCCTTTGACTACACAAGCAACAGCTGTCTAGCTTCCTGTTCAGTACTGGATCTAATGCCTCTACAGAAATCTAGGTCAAAACACTTGGAATGCATGAATATCAAACAGAGTTTTCAAAACAGCAAATGAATACATCTTTAACTGGTGACATTTTCCTGTAGCATATGGCTGCAAGCTCAGGGGACTGCATGCTTTTTTGATGAATATGTTCCGTCAAAAACTAAGGAATGGCAGTGGGCTTATATCACCTTCTGTTTTGCCTTATGAAATGATAATGCAGACTCATAAATGGATACTACTATCACAAGACTTCTGCCTTTTGTCCAATCCCAAAGTAGTACAAGGCCTAGTGGTTAAGAGCCTAACTCTTTGGTCATGTTAAAGTATAAAAGATAACTGTCAAAGATGCTTTTTTGTAAAGCACTTGCCCATGTCGCGGAGGGCATAAGATTACCTGCATTTCCATACTAGTGGAAAACAGCAACATACGGTACCAGGAAAGAGGTACAGATTAATTCTAAAATTCAGCGAAGACATTAAACCATGCATATAATTTCTGCAAAAGAACGGCATGATATAACAGAGGTGATATTAATACAGTTTAGCCTGACAGCACAAATATGCAGGGAAAGTTGTACAGTTTTAATGATAGAAATAAGAGAATAAAAGAATAAACTAAAATTAAAGTGCCGGCATCTCAATAAACCCCATATCAACACTAAAGTGACAGTCCAAAGAAAGCTGCTTTAACAAGCTTGTCTGTTATTCTCTGAGAAGAAAGCATGGGTTTGGCAGCAACAACAGAGCCTGTTGAATAATTAACCAACTACCGATTCTGACCAGTAGGAAACGAAGGAGCTATTATTTCTGATCATGTATTCATCTTCCCAAATAACAAAAAGCATTCCTGCCTAATATCTCTTTAGGCTGATGAAGCAGGTAGGAAATAATCTAATTAAATTGTCTCGAATACTCCATAAAACTTAGGGCATGTCAGCTGGAAGCACCGAGTGGCTCACTCGCTGGATTGTGCAGGGGTTTAAAATATGATTGTGGCCAAGGTCTTTGCAGATTCTGACCTCCAATACCCTGTGGGATGTAATGGGGAAAACAAATGCTGAATCCAGCCCTGTTTAAAACATCCAGCAGGTTTTTTCTGGGTTGACACTCATGGAGCAAATGTGAGAGCTGAGCCCATCTGGATAAGCTATGACTATATGAAATTGTGCTTTTGTATGAAAGTCTTATTTTAAACATCTGCTTGGGTAACATAAAGGCTTTATATTGCTGAGTGTGTATCAGGGCTTCTCTACATAGTGTGAAGTCTCTTTCCAGTTATGTAGACCCCCCCACTTTCTGCCGTCCTTCATCTCTCAAGCTCCATATTAAAAGAAGCAAGAATGCAAACTTCATTGTCCCTCTCTGCTATTTCACGAGTCTCACACCACCTTGCTGGCACAGCTTGTAGCTCTGGGCAGAGTCTGGGAAAATAGAGCCTGAGAGGGAGAGAATGACAGAATTCAGTGGATTTTGAATAGTATTTTAACAGCTCTTGTAAACAAACCAGTTTACTAAAAGATGGACAAATGAAATGTGGAAATAAAGAATGGTCACCATTAGCCTCCTGTGCACTCCTCGCAGTTTATAGGAAATATATCTGTTTTCAAAGTCATTTCAGGTAGGTGCTTGATATATACTTTGAAAAAAAGTGATTGCATAAATAAAAATGAAAAATATAAATCCTTTTGAAATAGATAGTTTTATTGCCCCTGCATTTTTCTACCATTTCTAACTGCAGCTTTGGAAAGATGCAGTCTCTCCTACCCTCCCCCCCGCCCCACCTTTGTCTTCCTTGCTGTCTTTTATATATCTTATTGTCACTCAGGTGAAACTTCATTACATTTAACCCTAGAAAGGGAACAGCAAATGTTTAACCTTCACACTATGAGCAAATGTATTTCTTAGAAACAGCCCTATCAACACAGCATCTATAGCAGGGGTTGACTGATTAAACTATGTATGTATTTAGTCACTGGTGACCCCTTCTTTGTGTCATCCAGTGGTCCGCTTAATTTTGCCCCTAGTTGGGAAATATTAACAAATCATCCCATATTACCCATTTGAAATACTGTCCTTTAGTTTAGCAAAATAAAAAAGAAGGCTGTTTTCACAGCGCCTTTTTGAAAAGTTGGATGCAATTGTTTTTAATACTTTCTCGGCATTTATGACACTGTGAATTTTTGTTGTAATGTTTTAAGGCAGGTGTATTTGTTCTAGCAGGAAAGTAGTCAAATTTACATTGATTTGGTATTAGGCAAATGAACCAAAATGCCCGGTTGGTAAAGGATGAGAAGTAGCAAATCAGATCATTTCATTTGAAGATGAAGATACATTTTTTTCTGAAATCAGCAGGAAAAATACTACAACTTGTTTGTACTTTTTTTAGTTCTAGAATTCCTGTATTTAAATCAAGCAGAAGGATCTGTATACTTACATATTTTTTCCAGCTATGGGAAAGAGAAAGATAGCAGAGCTACACAGCTAACTGAGCAGGGACAGTAATGCTTGAGCTATGAAAGCAAAGCTCATTTATGTTCTAAGCTTATTTTATTTTTCTTAAATCAACATTAAGAAGGAAAAGTTGAGATATTAATTACCCGTTTACTGTCAATGTAGCGGAAAATGTAATTTATAGACCACTTGCAAAAAAGTGCTTGCTTAATTTAAGAACTCAAATTATTCAAATAACATTTTGAATTTGATTATTCGTATAATTGAAATGTTGCTCTCGCAGCCTGAATTGCTTCTCTGAGTTACAACCTGAACAACAGTTAACTAAGACCGCACTCACTGTGAGATTATCACAAATGTGAGCATGAAAGAAAGAGAGATTAAGCCAGTGTACAGCACTTACCTGGATAAATTTACGGGCAAAGCATCAAGGTTTATTTGAACTCAGGGTTTCCACAGGTTTTAGTGGCTCTATACACACAGAGCTGTTGATACTCCCTTTATTTTTCCATATGGACTAGGATCATATTAATTTGTTCCTGCAAATCCTCATCCCTCAAATGAGTGATGTGAATAAACCAAATTGTCTATGTCTGAACTGGCTGACCGTGCCTTTGATTAAACATTGATCACTGTGTTATGACCAAGGCACAATTGAATTTATATCTGGTTGGTCTACCAACTCAGAAATTTTGGAAATGCAGCTGTATAGATGTTGATCTGAAGTTTGCCCAGTTCTTCTCTAAGACCTTTCTGAAATCTCTACAGAATCCTGCCACTAAATATATTCTGTGGAAAATTTACACAGAAAGTGGGGATCCCTCTTCAGAAATTCTGACATGAGTAATATGAAATTTATTTCCCTTTTCTGCAATGTCAAGAAAAACGGAGCAGAATCAATATAGCTAGATACAGGCTATCTATTGAGCAAAATCTTCATTTTGCTTAGCAAAGACACCTTAGAATTCAAAGATATCAGTCTGTATCTCTTCAATTTCAAAAATGTGTTTCCTATCCATAATAAGAGGAAGAACGAGATTAAATGGGATGAAAAATAAATGCAACATTTCATACTTGGCACCTAAAACACTCACGGAAATAAACCTTCTGAAGCACAGAGCATATGAGGCTTTAGTGAAACTGGAGAAGACCTACTTCCTATTTCAAAATGGATTAAGATATTTAAACAATCTTGCATCTATAAAGAAATAGTCTCACCTGGCCTAAAGCAAGTTTGATTCCAGTGCATCTGGATTTTCTTAGTAATAAAAAAATCTTAGCTTTTCCACAATTTAGAAAAGAGATTCAGACAGATCTAACCCTGTTTAGATTTCTATTTGTATATAATTCTTAAATTCTCTACACTAAATGCATGTCAATTATTTTTTACGTAATATAGAAATGATATTATAGTTATTTATTAGATACAATAATTAGAAGTAATTCATTATTCTTGGCACAATTTCCACTATATTCTCCTCCTCTCTCTCCTCACCTGGGTGTTAGTGAAGCCAAGGGATCCTCAGGAGATGGAGAAGCTCATGTTTGTGTATCTGACTACACGAGAAAAACATTAAGGTTTTCTTCCTACCAAAAAAGGTAGCTCAGATACATGACAAAAAAGTTTCATATTTCTCATAATGGTGGAGATGAATGGTGAGTATTCTTTAACTTGGGCAAATGACATAACTTCTTTCAGTCTCCTAAAATGACCAGGGTTTTTTTCCTGAAAACTATAAATAATAAAAATGAATACCTCAACCTGAGGTGAAAATAAAGTATTGTAATAAAAAAATGCCTCGCAACTTTAGGTATAGATATTTTTGCTTATGATATCTATGACTAGAAGTTCTCAGAAAAACATATTAGCCCATCATGAAAACTTCTTTGGACGCTGATTTTGTTATTACATGTTGTTATTAGCATCCTGCTAAATCAAACAAATCCAAACAGACCCCATACTGTGGGATTTTCAAAGGAGACGTGATGACTCATTTCTCATTGAGTTTAAGCACCTAACTTTATCAGAATCTGACAATCCTATCCATAATTGGGAACTTACGGTATAACAAGTTGGAAGGATTTTAAATGACAGATGAGCGTTGAGAATTATGGATGAAATTAAGTAGAAGCTTTTTTTTTCCCAAATTCTCAATGTCTTCAACAACTATGCTTCATACTTTGCTGCTGAGAATATGCAACACTTAGCCAATGGCATGATGTTTTCTGTTAGGTTTTTTTTCACACCCTTCTTTCCCAGCTTGTCTTTTCTTGTCTAGTCTTTTCTTTTCTAAACAAGTCTAATTCACTCTTCACATTTCAGCCTCCCCATCCTCCAGTCTTTGCTATTCTCTCCTTCCAGTCAGCCTGCCTTTCAGCTAGGAAAAAGAGGGGTTAATAAAGCCATGATTAAGCTGTAAAAGGCTGACATTTAGATATCAACCATGAATCAACAGCTAAAGTATTAGTGGAAATGATTTTTAAATTTTTTTTCTCAAAGATGGGACCCCTCTGCTGCAGTTCTTTCTTACATTCCACTTTTTCAAGGTGTGAGGGGACAAATTACGAGTTGTGCCACGACATCCATGGCCTTCCCTCACTGCATGCTCGCCTTCCCAGTCTCGACTATAAAAATTCAGAGTCTTCTTTTCCTCTGAAAAACTAAAGGTGGAGTTATTAAACACAGTGGAGCAGCTTATCTCGAGAGCATTCTACCCTCGCTCGCAGGCAGCCAACGGAGGCGCGAGCCAAACTAGACAGAGAGAGACGGAGGAGACGAGAGAGGCAGCACAGAGACCCCATTAGCGATTCCCCCACCGCGGTCTGAGTGGCAGCTGGGAACAAGGCACTAACTGTTTGCCCGTTGCCCATTCTTGTGTTATTGGGTAAAATAAAAGTTCTTTTCTCTGAGAATCTTTGTACAATAAAACAACTCTCAGTCATTCGCGAGTCAGGGGCGAGGAGAAAAGGGCCTCAGTGTAAAGTGCTGCAAACTGGCACATTGTTTCCAGTCATTTTCTCACTATTCACATATAAGGGGAATGAAGGAGGGGGGCCGGGAGGGGGGGAAAGGGCAGAGGGATGAGAAAGGAGGGAGAGGGAGGAGGGGCGACGCAGGGTATCTTTTGACAGAAAAGTTAGATGCGCAGGGCTGCTGGGGGAGGAGAGGGTGAAGTGTGTGTCTAAAGAGGGCAAGTTTTGCCTGAAAGTCTCCAGCTGAACTCCTGGCCACACGCTTCCTGCAGCCCTGACTCTTTGCTCATCCCTGTTTTCTCTCCTTGGGTAAGATGGGATAGACACCCGCGCTGTGAGACCCCGAGGTCAGAGTGATCCAAATGCTGCTCTGCAGAGAAAGGACAAGATGGGCACTTCTCTCCCTCCCCTTGTTGCATTTCTGGTGGTTTTCCTAATAACAGACACACTTAGCAATCTAATTAGCAGAAACTCTACAGAGCTGAAGGTCTGACTCCTGCACATGACACCTTATATTTCCAGGAATCAACGGCATAATAAATAGCCAGACAAAGGTTTTTAATGAAATCTTTTATTCAAGAGTCTCACATGAACTTGTCTCATATTAGGTGTTTCCACAATAATAATAATAATTAAAATACCAAAGAGCCACGTGACACTAGTTAATGCACAAAGTAGGGCACAGCAGCTCCCTGAACTACAACAGCAGAACTCTCTACCACCTGAATGAAGAATCACCTAGAAGCCCTGGTCACAGCTCCGCTGCTCACAAGCTACCTACTAAGCCCTGAATTTGGGAGAAAAGCTTTTCCTCCAGGAAAAAATTCAGAACCTTGGAAATCTTTGTGAAGTGACAACACAAACATAGGATTAGTGGCACCACAATGAAGATTTTGGTATTTCCTTCATGGTTTCTCTAATATAGGAAAGACAAAAGCATCCTAACAGGGACAAAAATAGTGTGAAGCTGAAAGTAAGGAGAACTTAGAGGACAGATAAAGAAGTCATAGGTAAGAGTAAGACTTGCCAGCAGGAGACATAGAAAATTATAGCACAGTGTTATCTTGATGACTGATTTATTCTCAGGACAGAGCCTGGATGTAGACCAAATCTGAACAGAAAGGCTGCTGGATTTCTTGAACATGTCCACATTAAGCCATCAACAAGAAATGCTCTATGGGCTGGTACCAATGGGAGACTGCAACTCCCCAAGACCCTCCACTCAGAAATCCCATATACGATTATACACATCATGGAGTCCTCAGGGAACGTCCCTTATTTGAGTTTCACTCTAATTTAAGTTACCATGAGATTTTAATTCAGTAGAGGGAGCTGTGGGTGAGAGTGATGCAGTTCCAGCTGAGGGAAGATTGATTGTGTTCATTCAGGCCCACAGCCTGAAAATGCTCCCTATTTATTTTATTCAAGTTCTTGTTACAACACATCCCTGAGTTGCCAAGTCATTTTTTTTTTCCACTAGCAAAAGTCCTTTCCTTTTCCCTGCTCACTTATGTGATACAATCAATCCCAAGAGCACTCTGGTATTTCACTCTATTTTTGCCCCCTTGGTGCCCAATCTGTTTCATGATGGCTACACGTAATACACCAGAGAGAACTCAATATTTTATAGAGCTCATATAGACTTGGCTACCACTTGTGTTATATTTAAACGTGGTACTGAGCTAGATCAGATACATTCCCAGCTTTGGGATAGCCAGGACCCATGATCTGAGCAAATCAATTTAGGTTGCCTCTCATGCCATTGGTAAGCTTCATTCAGTAAACTGATGCTAAAAACAACTTAGACAGTGATTTTGCATCACAATTACAATGATTTTATAGCTTCATGGCTGCCAGTTAAGCGTAATGCTGGAGAAATAGTTCTATCAGTTGAACTGTCATCCAGTAAAAATAAAAATTATTGGCCAGAGACTAAAGGATAAAGTAAGTTCAAGTACTGGAGCAGAAGTTTGTGAGCCAGAACTGATCCAGCAGAAGCTAGAAGTACATTTGCACATAAGCTAGTAAATTATGTATTTGTCCACTCAGTAAGTGTAAAAGATGTCAGCCCACTCAGCAAGACGAGAGTGTGTTGCAACAAGACAAGTGCTGTTTCCTTCAAAGCAGCCAAGGAGCCTCTGTCTTTCCTACCTTCCCATGGCATCTGAAAGCTTTCTTTGAGCACAACCTGCAAACTGTATTTGGCGAGGGCTATTACAGCCGGCCTCTCGAGACTCTGCTCAGCAGAAGTGAAGTGGATTTCTCTTCAGCGGCTCTTATCTTTTCAACATAGCTAGCTTTCTGAAGTCAAATTTGGGATGACTAAACACTGTCATTAATAAGCATCAGAAAACTTTTGTACAAATGGAACTAAATGAGAAAATAAAAAATAACGTGGTAGCAACAGTTTATTTCCTCTTCTTTCCTACTAGCTTCTATTTTTCCTTTCCTTCTGCTTCACATATAGTTTATCAAGGCTGAAAGCTCTTCAGGGTATGAACTGTATCTTTACATCTGTAATTAAAAAGTGCAATCCATGCTGTTGTCTATCCCCATTACTCATCAACACTAACACTGTAACTTGATCCATAGGTTCAATTGTGTCTTTACACAAGACAGTGATGATGGTTTTCAACCAAAAATTGCAGAGTAATTGTACATGAAGTAAGGAGACCCTATCAATTCACGTCTGATACTACTTTTTGTCACGTTCGTTTGGAAAAATCCATGAGAAGTCAGTTTTACACTGAAATTTCTTGGTAAAGTTTCTGTGCTGTTCTTAATCTCTACTTGAGCTTGAAATGAGTACTGGAGCAGTAGAAATAGTGGTGGAGAAAGCTTCACGTTCCAGCTCTGTGGCGGGAGGTGAATCTACTTTTCTGCAGAAGGGTAGCAGAACAGGTTGGACACAGGTTTGGAAAGTTTCATAGAGAGAGCTGCCTGTGGAGCAGAAACACTCACTTGAGAGTTTATCTCTGTTCAGTGTCAGATTAAAATGACCCTTTTTGTGATACTTTACAGCACAGTTGAAACTGCTTTGTCTCATTAGGCCAGTCAACAACCTCTCGCTTATGTGAATTATGAGGAACCTTTATCTTCATAAGCACTGGATTTAAATATAGTGAGCAAAGTAAGCCGGAGCTGAACATCCACAGGGACTTATTGGGTCTAATCTTGCGCCATTAAAATTATCACCACTGTCACTACTACTGCTGCTATTATTATTACTACTATTATTTTGTGTTGCTCTACCATGATGTCAAAAGGCTTTAAAGCAAGATAAACAGGAAATTTGAAAAACACTTTGAAATTAGCATGCAGCTGTTAGAACAGTCTGTAAAAAATTATGGTCCTATTAATGCCACGTTGTGTGAAAAATTTCTTGAGACCATTTGTCTTGCAAGATACCATGATGAGCACACGGGATGTTGAAAATGATTAAGGGATCAGCTGATTTTCTTGCTGATTTGGAGACCACTGTTTCACCTTCCTTAAGGAATAGCCACCCTCATCCACCAAAACTAGTGGCTGTGTCCCTATTATTCCTATTATTTAATGCAGCAAGAGCATTGCATGAAGGTACAGCTGACACACAATTTGTTGTGATATCGCTTTCTGTTCTCTCATCTTCCAACTAGTTAAAATCAAAGGCCACAGATAGAATAGGAGGGAAATCACAAATTCACCTTTTAAGTGTGAATTGCAGCTTCCCAAAGGCCTGTGGATTTCGCACAGCTTCATGGTTGCAGAGGCTTATAAATGACAGTAGCATTTTAACCTTAAAAATGTGTCATGAAAATGAAACTGGAGAGTTTGCTATGCAATTCTGACTTCAAAAAGTATGCTACATGGCAGAACCTTCCAGCTTAAACAGCTTTGCTTTTAGCAGCCACAGTCAGAGCCGTGACTGAGGTACGAAAATGTGCTGGTGCTCTTATGAGCAGAAAGTTGAGAAGTCTGCATCTGTACCAATGAAACTATACATCTATAAGCAAATTCACTATTTTATGCTATAAATAAATTAATTTTTATTAATATGATACTTACATTAAAAGAATATTTATGACTGTGATCATTACATTGCCAAAGTGGTTCAAGTCCGGCTCTCTGTAGGTCTCCAGAAAGTTTTGCAAATGAGTTCCTTAACATCTGAACTATTCTTTAAACTCCAGCTTTGACTTTCAAGTGACTTTCATGAGTATCACTACAAATGGAAGCATGCCAATGATCTTTCCTCTAAATTTGACATCTGGGCCCAAAAGGACTGAGCTTATTTAAGAATCATTTAATTGAAAAGCAGTCTTTGAAGGATCATCCTTTACCACTACTTATCTTTAAACAAAAGCAAGTACGCACAAACATACATCCATACGGATCCCCAAAGCTCTGAATAAACTCATAACTCTTTGTGTACAGTGTTACTTGGAAGAGCTATAGGGCTGCATAATTACCCCAACTCCTGCATCAGGCAGGGAAAGTTAGTGACATGTTGAGTGAAATGCTACACTGTGTTAATAACGGTTTTGAAAGAAATCAGAAAAGTTAATCATGTGTGGACACAGGGTTAAGAAGCAATGTAACAGACTATTAAGTTTAATATAGATATGTGATATAAGCATATGCAGACAGCCATTAGCATAAATTCATGTTACAGAAGAGCAGTGCAGCATACCGCGCGATGGATTTATAGCATACGTGGTATGCAGGGCGGGCACCAGAACGAGGGAGAAATGGGTCAACAAATTCATAGATAGGTCTTGAGTCAGACTGGCAGAACCAGGGCAAATGCAACCAGGCTACTTTTCAATGGGGATGTTGTCTCAGAGTGACTGTCTATCATATAACAGTCAAATTGCTTGGCTGCTGTTTTCTATGGGTTTGAGCATGCAGATGTCAAAGTCTGGAGTGCACATGAGGTCCTCTGCTTTGAATTCTTACTATGTGATGAGGACAGCTCTCACAGATCAATTTCTGCTCCCTGTTTCTGAAATGGAGATACTGACAAATCCTGAAAAATCAAGAAGTTCAATGGTGCTCACTAAGAATAAGAATTGCAGAAGCCTCCTTGTATTTGTCTCATTTACCTGATTTCAGGATCCCTCGTTCACGTTGTATTGATTTTGCCTGGTTAGTAACAGAGCTGAGAGAAGAATCTTTAACAAGTTCTTTGAGTTTGACTCCTTTTTCTCTTTGCAGAATGTCAAAATTATTCATTACACAAATTCACTGAAGAATTCCCCCAGTTTGCTAACTGCCTGCCTTGCTATTTGACATCATCTAAACATACGTGGTCAAAGCAGGCTCCTGCTACCTATTCTTACTTGTTTAAAATTGATTGCAAGCACATTTCCAGAAAATGACTAAATAAAGAATTTCAAAATAATTCAGTTAGCTTGCCCACAATTAATTGTGTCATATCCTAAGAGAAGCCAGGATGTAATAATGGGAACTCCTAAAGTTTGTTTATGACAACCAGGATTTTACCCTCCTCATCTCATGGTTAGTGCGATGCAGAGTAATTGGTAAGAGGCTGCAACTGGACTTCTGACAACATTTATAGCATGTATAAATTGCACTGAACCACTTGTCCTTCATAATCCCAGAAAGAGCTTTTACACTTGAGATGCTTCCTGCATTCTGTGTTCCTCCTAGCAATAAAAGCCCACAAGAAAATAGTGGTAGGGCCTGATTCAATTTAATAGTGGTCTCCTCACAATACCTACAACTGTTTAATGTTATGAATCCTTAGAGCTATGCTACTCTTTCATCAACAAAAGAAAGGGTTACAACCTTCCCCATGTACAATGTTTTTATTGTATTTTGCCTTTGGGAATTTCCAGCCCAGCCTAATCTCTATCTAATTGTGTGTGAGGGAGAAAGTCTACCATCAGCTCAAAGGGTCATTGATATTCAGGTGAGATCCAAGCTGTTTTCCAAAGTTTGATCATTCCTTCATCTTCAAGGGCTGTTTGGCATCTTATCACTCACATGTGAAATCAGCTTTAAAGATGATTGTTCTTTGTGAACATCAATGTGGGTCCAGATTTTACTCAGTGTATTTGCAAAATTCCCCAGATTTTAGATTTTTAGCTGACCTTAACTTGGAGCAATTTGCAGCTTGCTAATGGTTGTTTCAACAAATTACTCAATTATGATAATTTTTTCCCTCCTGTAAGCTCAGTGGCAAAGACTGAACCCCTCAAATTTACTGGTAGTACACCTTATCAGGACTGCTCCAGAGACAAATTTAAAATAAGAATAGAAAAAGAGTAAGCTTAGTGCTGAAAAGTGAGCTTCTGTCCTGAAACACAAGCCTTTGGCTGGACGAAAGTGGTTCTCATGGATTTTTGCATCCATGAGATGAGCTGTCTCTTAATGATTTTGTGATATCTGGCCTTTTCTGCATCAGAGGTTATTCTGGATACTAGTGAACTCAGGTTCTGCATCACATTTGCTTTTTGAATGCTGGTTTTATCACTGCAGCTGAAAGGAAGAGGATGGAGAAAAGCTGCCTGACTGAAAGGACACCAATTGCTGGATGAACCAAACAGACTTCTGCTGATTGCACTAGGGTGCCAAAGAGTAGTTTGGAGCCAGCTGTCTTTGGGGATGGAAAACCATTGGCTGGGATGACTCTTGGAACCACTGATGAGCTGCTGATTAGATATCACACGCTCAAGATGATAGCAGCAAAAAATCCTACACTGGCATACTGACATCATGGTTATCTTGTGGACTAGGTTAACATTCAGCATACAGGTTTCTAATTTTTTAGGAGATGGAGAGGAGAAAGAAGGGTATGATATACATTCTTAACCATTTGTGCTAGATACCTTGAAAAAT
Source organism: Eurystomus gularis (assembly GCA_013400335.1). NCBI lineage: Eukaryota > Metazoa > Chordata > Aves > Coraciiformes > Coraciidae > Eurystomus > Eurystomus gularis. Next base: position 278,362 of record VZZY01022446.1, read on the forward strand.
AAGGAGAAAAGTGGAATGGTTGAGAGAAAATGTAACCTCTACACTGGAAACAAATGCAGTATGTGAGCAGACAGATTAATATACTGCAGATACTTATAACATTTTAATGATGAATTTTAGCTATGATATTTAGAACTCAGCACTTTCTTGCGACCACTCTACTACCCCGCACTGGACATCTCCATTTGCCTCTACCATGCCAGTCGACATATTAGTAAGAAACAAAGGTAGATTATAGGACAAGGAAGATCTACAAAGAAGCCCAAATGCGGGTTTCACAAGAAGAGAGCCCCTGTATTGTACTTTGCCTTCCAGTGGCTGAAGAGCTCAGCTAACTGCTCTGTATTCCCAGCCCAGCTCCTTCCTCCCCACCTCAAATAAAGCCCTCCCATCATGCTTATTAACATTCCAATTCATCAAAGCAATTGTTAAAAAAAAAAAAAAAAGAAAAAAAAGAAAAAAGTTATTTCAGCACTGGCGGAAATTATTCTAACATTACATTTCAATAAAATACCCCCTCCCTCGGTCCTCTGTGTATAAGCAATCAATGGGTTAAGTTTAGATCACTAACGTATGTTCCATGACCCCAGAATGCTTCATCAAATGTACTCATTACCAACTGAGCAAGTGAATGAGTAGTTGTGAGCCGCAGTTTAAGCGCTGATGGGATTGTGTGTGAGCCCCAACGTGGCCGAGGTATTTAAATTTTGATTTTTGTAATGGGCTTTGACATGTTTCATTTCCTCCGAGGGAGCACTCAAGACCTCTGAAAGTAAATGTTGCTAAAAAGTCATCAAGGCAGAATATTAAAATGCCATCAAATGAAAATTTCACTAATGCAATCCGGCTAGGCCTTCAGGTACCCGAGCGAAAAGGGGAGTGTCAAAGGTCCCGCTTCTTTTAGTGAAACATTATTTGTTCCTCTTCACTGACTGTTTCTCCAAAATAAATTATTTAAAGTCTTATTTCTTTTTTCTCCTGGGCCTTTTAAAGTTCAACTACGCTGAGAGGAGACATGGGGAGGGGTGCTGGGGGAAGGAGGTGTCATATATAGAAATTTAACAAATTGCTGTGCATGCATCACGTGCCTGTGAAGATTGGTTTGCGCTTGCTGGACGTCTGAAGCCTTGACACGGGCAGGGGATGGGCAGTGACACGCACCGGGACAGGGCTTCAAACAAGCATAGGGGCAGAGACCCACACGTGCCACTGTAGGATCACAGCTCCTGAACGAGGTTCAGCATATAAGGTATTAAGCACATTCCCTAGGAAATGGGAGGGCTGGTGAGCTCACCCAGCACCTTATAGGGTTCCTCTCCTCCCTTGGAGACAAGAGAGCTGTTGTAAATTTTTCGGACCCATTCCCCATTGAAATGGTAAAGCAAGAAGCATTCAGAGAAGAGTAATGAGGTGGTAGGAAAGCAATGTGGTGGTGGGTGTAGGGATCTTTCTTTTCAGGGGAAGGCAGAGAAAAGGCAAAAGGGCATTGTGTTTAGGATAAAAGAAGTGGGGACTCTGGTTTCACTTCCACTCATTTTATGCCTGTGTAAATCTGCGACTCTCTTGCTGTTCCTCCCGACTTACAACACTGGGCAAAACTTTAAGCCCCTTGTTCCCAGGAATCTGGAGGCAAATCAGAAAAAAAATAACAGCCACTCTATTTAAGAAGCATCATTCAGCTGAGCTTCATTCAAACTTTACGGGAAGGATGAAACAGAGGCACCCTGACCTCGTGCAGAATCCCTTCCCGGGTGACTCCACCAAGGAGATTCAAACAATGAACTCAACCAGTGGAACAGCAAAGAGCAGAACTGCACCATCAGGCCAAATGCTGATTGACTGAGTATAGGCAGGAGGCTTGCTACGGTCAAACTTCATAAAGCTGATTAACACATCTCTGTCTGATACATACACCACCAGGAAGAGGGCAGGCAGCAACTGTCGGGGGACAGACAACTATTAAAAGAGGTCTGCAAAACAAGGGTTTCCAAATGATGCATAACTACCCTTTGTAACCCTCTTACTGATGTTTGCTTCAAGTGGAGGGAGCGAGCGGGTTTTTTTTCCTTCTCGCAGCCGTTTGTGTATTGCTCTTGACTGGATGCAAATTCTGTGGAATGTAGCTAATAAAAGCAAGTGAAAAGATATCTGAAGCAATCTTCCCAGTGGCTCCCCAAGTCCCAGAAAAAAAAAAATAAAAAATCCCTTCTGCACACTCACAAAGTAAGCAATCTCATTTCAAAACCCATTTTACCAGTTCCTGACATTGTCTGATTTCACATTAGCACAACGGATGGAAATGGCATTCAAGCTAATTATCTACAGGAGACTGAGCAAGAGGTTTAGGTGAGCTCCAAAAATTAAATAGGAAAAAGAAAAGAAAAAAAAAAACCACCAAAAACTCACACAAAAATACTCCCCCAAAAGGCCCTGTAAAATCCTTTCCAAAAAAATTCAAGCTGGTTTAAACAAAAAATAATATGTAAGTTTTTTTAGGAAATACCCTGAAAACTAAGCCCCATCTGGGTGCCCAGGGAAAGGACCAGGGTCTTTGTCAACAGGGGAGTGTTGGAATTTACAAAGCATACACGAATGCTTCCCACTTTTGGGGGGGATTTTGCAAACACCTGATTTGCGAGCCATCTGCCAAAGTTATGGCTCAGATGCATTTCATCTCAATTGGGATTAGGGTGAGTGATCCAAAAATGTGCGTCTCAATCTAAATGTTGCGGGTCACGTCCCACGACATTGGTACCTTGTCTCTGCTGGTATTCAGTATGCAAATGGGATACAGCATGAAGTGAACCAACAGCAAGATGTGATAGGGAGGCAAAAGGCAGGACAATGTGTCAGCGAAAGAGAGGAAAGTAGCAGGCCGCGAAAGAATGGAAACGAGAGATTGGGGCAAAGCTGTTACAAGAAATAAAAGGATGCAGCACTGTATGCTTGAGAGACACGAGAGCTGTTGGGAGAGTGTGGCCGGAAAATTATATAGAGGCTGGAGCTGACAATAACACAACCTAGGTGGGACGTGGGGGATAGAAACCTGAGGTGAATGGGAATATTTCAACATATGCTGAAAAGAGAATAAACCTCAAACTGGGAGAAGAAGGGTTATTTGCAAATAATGCTACTTATTTTCTACTTGCGAGTGGTTTTGCTCGCTTGTTCACAGAGGTTCAGTTAATTGTGAAAAACTAGGATTGTATTAAAGCAAACAGAGTTCCCCTTGGTGTACCCGAGGTTGCTCAGAACCCAATCAATGTTTTCTTTCAGCTCCCTTTTAATTTCAATATATTTTGACATTTAAATTAAGAGCTCAAGATCTGATAGACAAAACCAAAGACTTTAAGAATAACAGAAATTACAGAAAAGACAAAACTCAGTTTCTTCACGCTCGGCAGTCATTTTCAGCAGTAGTTACAGTTAGACAAATATTTTGGTTGTAAAAGCTTATTTCAAAATGTCTTTTTGGTTTAAGAGCAAAGAAAAGAAAAAGTCAAACTGACCAAATTGCTTCTTTTGAAGAAGTCTAAGGAAAACTCAAATGTTTTGTTAAATTTCCTTTTTTCAACTTGCTCTGTTCTCAGTACACTTTAAATTGATTAAAATTAAGACTTCCATAGAATGAAATATTTCAGTGTGGATTGTTTTTTTCTTCAACTCACTGAGGCATTCAGGACATTAACAAAGACTCTTTTTCAGCTGGACTCTAAACAGTCTATTTTAAAAAAATCACAAACAAGCTGAAAAATCAATTATTCACACAAATCTAGTATTGACCTTCTCTATAAATTACTCAGCCATCCAGTTCTGCCCAGAAATTCATATATAAGTCACAGTGAAACCAAAGGAAATTGTGAATATGAAACTGGCTGTAACTAGCCTGTTTAGCAAATCTTAGAAGAAAACACATCCTTAAAAAAATCTAGCAAGGAAATCATGGAGACTAGCAAAAGAAGCTACACGTTCATTGCTTTTGGAAACCAAATTTTTTAAACTTCTGAAGGTTTCCTCAGCAGTGAACAAGAAACCCTAAATTTCCTTCTGCTTCACAGATAACTCTTCTTCACGGTTTGTATTTTAAGATAAGATTGAGGGGCTGAGAGCCTCTGTTGCCTGCTGATTCTGGTGTGATTTTAATATGCCTAGAAAAAGACAGGGAGTCATTTGGAACCACTACAGGATGGGGAAGCATGGGAATGGCAAAGGCAGCCTGCAGGTGAATTTTAACCTAGCTGATCCAAGCAGACATTTGACCTTTGCTAAAGCCTGGTAGTGTCCATCTTCATAGTTTCAGTGTCACATTGCATTCACCGGGATGATGGCAGAAAAGCAACGAGGGATGCTTCAACTCCATCCGTTTGTACAGTCCAATCGTTTCTGTTCTTTAAATTCCACATAGATTTGGAAATTCTTTAAATCTGAAACAGTTGGAAACCATTTGGGATTTTACAGAGAATCTCTGTTTCAAAACCAATCAGGACTTTTTTTTGTTTTCTCCTCCTGAGCTTGTTGCTTCACGGCAAATGGTATGGAATGGAAGCAAACCCTCTAGAGACACCATTTTGGGAAAGACTTTCAGTTGTCAAGGGGAGCGTTTGACAAACTTCTATAGCACAAATCCTCTGGCCCTGTTTTATCTAGCTTGGCACAATGAAGATAGGATGCTTACAGAATGTACTATGTTTACTTTAGTTTCTCTTCCAAAAACTCAATCAATATTGCAGCCACACCGTCTCCTTTTATAATTGGCAATTACAGCCTAACTGCCTTGACACCCAAGTATCTTCATATGTGTTATTCTCTATTTCCTGCACAGGCAGCTTAAAGCAGGCAGAAGCATATCTGCATTAGGGAACAGGGTCAGCAGTTTGGGTTTAGCCACTGACTCCGTACTTGAACTTCCTCCATGTTCTTTGCATGTCTTTGACCTTCATGTATCTAACTGGAAAATGGCTTTTGAAAGTAAGAGGAACTATTCATTGGGAGAAGGTTCCTAAACAGCAACAACAAAAGAAGAAGGATTAAAAAGGCCTTCAAAATTTTCCCTTGGGACTTTTGACCTAAAGCTTGGGAAGATGAAAGCCTGATTTTTCTTTTCTGTGGCTGGATCTCTGAATTTCATAGCATAGACCTATTGCATCATTATGTTCATCCATTCAGCTTTAGAAGCTACTTCTAACTAATAGTTCCTGTAAGGTCCACATGAAACACCATGATGATTGCCCCAAGGAAAAAAAAAAAAACGTGTTAAGAGTTTCTTTTGACTAACCTTCCTCCTCCACTCAACATCTGATATCTGCTTAGGTGGGTGCTGGAAAGAACATTAGGAAGTGCTAACAATGCGCTTTAATTTTCTTCTGGACTGACTTGCTGCTGATATACTCCCAATCTCTGAGAAAACTGTTTTCTGATAAACATTATTTTAAAAGTTAGTGCCCTGTTCAGGAGAAAGATGAAGACAATTACCTCTGGCTAATAATGAGAAAAGTACTCAACCAACTATTTGTACAAATGAAATTTTATGGTGTACTCAGGCTTCCCTAGGTAAAGAGCTTCATTGCATTCATCCCACAAAAGCATTCTGTTTTCAAAAGAAAAACAAGACTGCAGCTGTTGCATACCTTCAGGTTTTGTAAAAGGGAAGTCCCGTATAAGCACATAGCTCTGATTACATGGACCCACAATTTCCAGAAGTTCCCTGGTATATAGAATCTTTCAAATGGAAATAAAAAAAAAAGATAGAAAAGTTTTGAGGATTAGGGAAAGGTGAATAAAACCATAGTTAAACGTATAGTAGCAGTGAAAACAGAAGAAGACAAAATAGAACAAAAAACCTCTTAGGTAAGCAGTACAATTTCATTGTATGAATAAGTAGTTTATGACCACTTTATCTGCAAAAAGTATGCAAAATAGATGTAGGACTTCATAGGAATGTCACAAAAATAAAAAGGGGTGCTGCGGTTCTTTCCTAAAATCACAAATGAGAAGTATGATTACCCTTTAGCACTGGGAGAAGAAGAGACAGAGAGAAGATGAGCGGAAGAGTTTGACAAAATAATATACAGCATAGAGAAGTTAAACGAAGGAATGTTTTACCGCTCTTCCTGTATCACATGAATAATGAAGTACATTTAAATTTGAGAAAGTAAACAGTTCCCTTGGTGTTGCTTTTGATGGCTTTTAACCCAGTGACTTACTAACCTATGAGATTCATTACCACAAAGTCTCTTTGGAGTCAAAAGCAAGATTGAAAAAGCCATTTGACATTTATTTTGATAATGACAAAAATTACTGTTCATTTGGAACATCTCTAACAGACTTTTTCAAGGGGCTGGGGTAAACCCTCGGGCTTCCTGGCAGAAGTCGAAACTAATTACTTAGGGTCAAGAAGAAACTTCTTCTCTTGGCAGGTCATCCCAGAGTTGCCCACTAGAGGGTCTCCAGGGTGTTCCTTGAAGGCATCTGGTCTTGGTCATCATTAATAGCAAAGAGAGGCCTTATCCAGGATAATCATTCTCTTTTCCCCATGTATCAGTATATTCCCGCATGCAAGCCCTCTACAAAAGTCTGTATTTCACAGGACTGTCTTTAACTGGAGAGCTTTCCCACAGCAGAAATGGGAGTCTGTCCCTCTGTCTGATTTTACCTACCTAGTCCTACGGGCTCGGATCAGAACAAAGAGCCTGGGGGGGAGCGAGGGGAAGACATAAACCAGGAGTAGCAATCCTGCATCCCTTTGCGGATATTTTAATGGTATATGTGTGGAAAAGTAATAAACGGGACATAGCCCATTAGGCAAGAACAAATTTTCTTCCCATAATTTTATCTTTGTTTAATTGAATATTTAATTAGTATAAATATGAAACTAATTTTTTTATGTGTTCAGTACATTTAGCAAGAAGTGTTGATCCCGGTCTGCATCTTGAGAGGCATTTATGCAGACACGGACAGCAGCCATGCCCTTCTTGTCCCCTTCTGTGTGCTAATAGAAGTGAGCGGGTCATTTGGCATTAGCAAAGGAGTAACTTAGCATTTGCACTGAGCTGAATCTTGCCAGACTGTGTGCATATTGGAGCCAGTAGACAGCGGCTCCTTTCACGTTGATGAATGGCTTTTTTCAAGCGTTCTGCTCCCTAGTTATGAGAAGGGTGACCCGGTCAGGAGACGACTTTATGAAGCTATAAAAAATGTATGTCACTTCGGACTCTCTAATGTCACGGAAAAAAAAGGGAAGGAGAGGGAGAAGGGGAGAGAGAGAGAGAGAGAGAGAGAGAGAGAGGGAGGGGGAAAAAAAAAATCCTGTGCACAAAAAAAAAGCAGGGTAATAAGCCTGTTTTCAATGCTCTAAATAGCTTTCTGTCTACAGCCCCTGTGTATCCCTGTGAGCTGGGGCTGCCGCTTGCTTCAACAAAGCAGCAAGGGTTTTGTGTGTGTTTAAAAAGGTTGATTCTCTTTGCCTTCCTATCACAGTAAATGCTTATCATGATGACAACAAGGCACTGGGAACGCAGGTCGGGTGGTTGTTACGTCGGCTGCTGTGAAAAAGCTATAATGCACTGTAAAAAAAATAATGTAATCCACTCAAGGTGGCTCTGACTTTTAAGTATGCAGAACAGCTTGAGAGAAAGGCACCATAAAAGCAAAGTAGCTTTGAAAGGTCCCTTTCATCTAATATTTTATAAAGTATTTTCTCTGTGTCACAAAGAATATGAAGTAAAGGGTTGCCAGGTATGTTTCTCCCATGCCTTTGGTTAATACTCTGGAGTTTAAAGATACTGCCATGTAGATTTTAACAAAGACGGCCCTCTGTAGGTCCATAATTTAGCATTCATTGAATTTTCTCATTTCTTTTTAGGCTTTGATATGCATATTTCATTGCATTAGATGCTTCCCCCTCCCTCATGCCCCCCTCTACCCACCTCCCAGAGATGTAGCACATTTTATAACTGATGTTAAAATGTTAATTTGCTCAAGGTAAGTGGCCCAGAGGATTGAGGGCAGAGGCCTTTTCTTTATTAGGATTTCAATTAGTCACGGGCCAAGCTGGGAACGCCCAGGTTCTGGGTTTGAACTACGCCCTTGCCAAAGCTGAGATGCAAAAGCTCCTGAACTCCTAGACCCAACCACTGGTCTGCTTTCCTGTTTTTCCTGGTGGGATTTCCAGTTCTCACCCCACCCGGCACTGGAACAACTTGCATCACGGTAGAAACAAGACTAGCTGTGAGTCAAGTGCCAGGCTCAGATAAATCACAGACATGTCTTTGTAGAAACTTGGAAACCTCTGTGTTTTTTTGACAAGCGAAAATTGGTCTGGGAAGAACACAAATCAGCAGGATTCAATAACAGCAACATGCAAGTCAGCGTAAAACGGGTGGAGGCAACACAGAAATGCACCTTTCTGGTATTCTATGGGGGCACAAAATGGATGTAGCTTTAATTCATTTAGAAGTCCCTGGAGATTGAACTGAGTCCTAATGAAAGTTCCCATTGAAGTTAATGGACCTGATTCTCTTCTCATTGCAGGGAGTAATTCTAATTAAGTCAATAGAGTTACACTTGCATAAAACCGGTGTATGTGAGAGGACTAGCAGGTCTTGGGAGAGTTGAGCCTCCTAATGACAGGACTAAAATTGGACCCTGAAAATTCCAATCACTCTTTCACCAAAATAAATTCAGCGTAATTGCATCAAAACACATGCAGCGAGCAGTGGCCTAAATTTTGCAGGATTGTTCCTTGGCCATAACTGTGTAATTTCATCCTTTTCCTCATGGAAGCAGGATTAGGATTTTGCTTTCAGTGGATGAAGTATGAAAGGAAATAACAAGTCCAGAGAAGGGAACATTTTTACTTTGATGATTACTTATTATTTTCATTATTCTTGACTCTAACCAGCATATACTTAAATCAATAGTAAAGCTCCTGCTTCTTGAAGGACACAGACCTCAAACAGTAAAGCAAATGGAAATCAAAAGGAAAGCATACTCACTACTTCCAAAAGCTTTCTGTCTATGGAAATGCATTACAAAGTATGGGACAGAGGAGGAGCCTGCCCTGACACCCCCAAGACTGTGTAACAACCTGTGACAGTGCTGGCTGTCACCACCATAGCATCCTGCCTTAAGCCCACTGGCACTTCTCACACCACAGGAGAAGGGAAGAACCATCACCTAGCATCAACTCAGTGGCCTCCTCCTCCTGATTCATCTCGAGAGCAGATGACCCTTACCCACCCGTGTGTAAGGTGGAGATAGTGGCAGCAAATCCCAAGATAGCTATTTAAAGCCATACTCTTTTTTTTTCCTCCCATACTTTTGTCCTCTGAAAGCGTTTAAGCTTGGTAATGCATAAAATATATATTTTTGCAAGAAAAAAAAGAATTCCCTCCATTTAAGAATTTATTAACAATTTACATAATTGCTTAAGTAATCTGCATAATTGACAGAAAGTTTAATTTGACCCTAGTTCAAATGCAACACTTATGGTTTTAAATTGAAATGGGTATAATTCATTTATGAGAGTAATTAAGCCATAGTGTCTAACAAATACAATGTATGCTGCCTGAGGCCTTCAAGGCCAGAACATGCTATTAGGATGTTTTATTTAAATATGTCAAATCTGTTCATCTCCAAAGCCGCCTGTGTTAAAATATATCAAATGTCTTACTTGACCTTTAAGGTGCCCTACTGAAAACAGGGCATTGAAAAAAAAAATATAATAAAAAAGTCACAGGCTTTTCTGCATGCCTAAGGAAAGGCAGGAGTGGTGGAAGGGAGACCAAGGGAGGAGGGCTCTGAATGAGATTATCATACCTACCAGCAGCTATGCGGCTTTAAGGGACTGCTTTTCCCTTCATTAAGTGAAATCCGTTGCTCTGTGCAATGCCAGCACAAGGCTATTTCCAACCATGTAAGTCATCCAAATAGAACTTGGTGCAGAAGTCGTTGTGTTGGCCCTCTGCAGAGACAACCAAGCAGTCCCTGGAAATCCTTTGATTTGTCTGAGACCATCCAGGTTCTGCTAACGTGAGCCAAGATAGAGGAGGCAACCCCCAAATGCCAGAGCTAGACAGAGATCTCCTTCCAGATTACCCTCCCTGAGGATGGCTACTGAAGGTTGCCCCTAAGGACAGATTCACTTATCCTTACTCAGTCTGACAGACACTTTCCTTCAGCTTTATTCCTGTTGAAATTCTGGCTGCCACTCAAGGTCCTAGACTGACTGTTAGCATTTGCATTTTCCTGTATTTGAGTGTATGGAGTCTAATCAGCTGTCTTTAAGGCAGATAAATAAAAGTCTGGCTAAAGTTGCTTCTGAAAAGCATGTCCTAAATCTGCGGGCATGTAGTAAGTTTTTTATGAAGCCCAACCTTTTTCTGTAGGGCCATGGTCAGAAGAGTTAAGATTTCTCTTGAGAAGGAAAAGTGCTGAAGACCTGTTCAGCAGGAGGAAGGGTTTTTGTTTTGTTTTGGATTTTTTTGTTTTTGCCATGTTGCTATGCTGAGATCCCCGTTGTGGGCCTGTCATTTCCCAGGGTTTAGGTCTGAGGCTGTGAACCCACACCTGATTTCATCTGATTCTCCACATTGGACAGCTCGGCTGACTCATCCTCCAAATGCAGTTCCAGACTTGCTGGAGTATAACAAAAAACTCAGCTCCTCAGTCATTTCAACAAGTTGCTAGTCAGGTAATAAAAGGGTGATCATTCTTTCTTGAATGAACACCCGGTATCATCAGGTAGAAAAATTCCTGGCTATGTGGTACATGCTATAACTTCTGAGCTTTCCTCTGTGGTCAAAAGAAATGGAGTATGAAACAGGACTTTGCTTTTTTCCTCAAGAGGCATGTTCCCAGTGTGTTTCAAGGCAGACCTACTCACTTTTCTAATTAAGATATGATGTGATATACATAGGAGAAAGAGATGAGATGCAGGATGAACGTCTGCCAAGTAGCTATCTCTATTACCAGTCATGTAGATTAAAACTGTCTGATATTAAGGAATTTATTAAATGCCTTCCATAAGCTACAAGAGTGTGCAGCAAAGCAGTTTTGCCCATTCTTGGGGTTGTGTTGCTGGTTTCGTGATGGATGGTGTTTTTAACCAAAGTAGCAGCCTCAGAGAATGAGGGGCATGAAAAAAATCCAGCTTTCATTAAAAACAAAAAAAAGTAGAGATGATCCAATCACAACAGTTCAGCAAATCACCATGAGTCAGCTAAGATGCAGCACCCACCCCTGGGAATGCTTTTATCTAGAAACAAATGCTGGATTACATGGTATAGCTCAGCCTGAAAGCAAGCAAAGCAAAGTGTATTATTTTGCATATACCCCGGCAGAAGAATGCACTTCCAGGAAATCACTGCAGCTCAGTTGGCACATGGTAACTTGCTATAGTTCCCTGGTAGCAGGTAGGAACCATACATTTCTATCCTGTCTGCAGGCAGGTGGTATAATTGGAAAACACCACCTTAATTAATCCTAAATAAATGAAGCCCATTAATGAAAGCACATACTTATTGATCGATCGATTGATTGATTTTTCAATTTAGATTAAGAACTAATCAGCCAGTTATCTTCATCCCCCACCCCTAAAATCCAGCTAAGTCATGGCTTCAGAATGATTTTCTGAGAAATCAATATTAGCACAAGAAAGAAGAAATGCCCAGTTAGCTAATGAGCCCAAATGACCATACATTGTTCCAAAATGTTGGGGGCTTTTACAGTCCTTGTTGACAGAAGGAAGTGCTTATGAGGACCTCAGAGAAGAGAGGTGAGCCCTAGATTTTAGAGACAAAAATATCCAAACCTCTTAAAGTGTTGTTTGTTAGGTCATTAAGTTGTCTTCAACTGCACTGGTCTGATATAAATGGGTTAAGAACGTCAAGGCCGGTATCATGTAGGCAACAGAGTACATCACAGTTTTAAGGAAAGGTCACATTTAAATGTCAGAAAGTTGTTGTGTTTCTGGTACTGTGTTCATAATAAATGAGTGAGGTTATTAAATCTTTCTGTTAAAAAAAGAACTCCAAGTTTTCGCTAGTGTTTGATCCCACCTGAGAGGAGACTTTCTCTCTGGCTGGGAACTCTCCAGGTGACAGACAGAGCGCCCTGGGAGTGGGGAGAGGAGAGCAGTGGGGCAGGAGGGTGAGGGTCCCCAGGCATTTCCTGGAGCATTCCCATCACAACCACCGGGTCAGCCTGGAAAGACTGCTTGGAAAGTCTGGAAGGCAAACTGACCTCAGCATAAAAATTAGGCCATCACACACATCTCTCCTAACATCTTTGATTCCAGAACATCTGCCCAGAATCAAGCGCCACCGGTGAATTACTGATCATCATTACTGATCTAATAATAATCTTATAAATAATACATTGCCCTCAGCTTCAGGCAGCCAAGTCGGCAGGATGAAGTACTACTAACCCCAAAGGCACAGATTTCTTCTGAAGGGCCTCAGTTGAGCTTGTACCATCAGTTAAAAGTGCATGGGTTTCACAGCATTTAATTGCCTGATTTGCAGTTTCCACATAGACATCTAGATAGCAGTTAGACACTAAGTAGCATGGAATACTTTTACTTCTGTAGTAGACCGGTTATTTCTATAATAGAAAAATATATTATATATGACATAAAATATTGTATATAATTATTCATTATATAGAAAATGCAATAATATTCACTGCTTTAAAACAACAAAACCAGAGGCCATTTCCTATAATACGAAGGTTTAAGTAAGTATTTATAAGCCTCTAGTTCCAGTTTGATTAGAAGAGAAGGTCTGTGATTAAATCAGTCCATCGATTGATCATTGTTCAGTCGATCTTTCTGAACATTGCTGGCTAATTTCAGCAATTCATATTTACCATTTTAGTCTACATCAAAGCACTGCAGGGAGCAAGTCTGTGTGTGAATGTATAGTCTGTTGCCATACATTGGTAACTCTCCAGCTTGCCATTCTTAGTCTGTGCTGCTTAAGCATAGGTTTACCAGGACAAAGCTCCAGTATAAAATAAGAGGGGCTAAATAGGCATCAGCAAGTTATTAAAGTCTTGTTCCTTGTAATGCTTTGCTTGTCCCCTGGAGCAGGCTGTTAACATGAACATGGGTTGGACCCTCACCAACAATTCACTTCCCCTTCAGGGATATCCTAGCAGAACCTGCCTTGCTTTCTAAAGCCTTTTGGTCTAAACAAGGTGGAGATTAGTTTCAGATACTTACAAAAACCAGTCTGACATATTCCTGAAATATCTTTTACATGTAAGTAACTCCTGCCTTAGTTAAAACCTGAATGAAGAGCTTTATACCAAAAGTTTAGAAACATTGGAAAAGAAGTCATCTTTAACTATATTTCAAAAGTCAAACACATTTAATGTCTGAGAGGCATATTCTCCTACCCTCTTTTCCATAATGCTTTACTCCAGAAGAAATGCGGTGAAATCTGTAAGGCTGCCAAGGAGCAGATGCCAGATGATAGGAAAGGCAGTGGACAAACAGAGGGAGAAGAGGTCCTAGGAAAACTGAGCTGAGTAAAATTTCAGAAACAAAACCCACAATCTGAAGATTTACTCATTTTTTCTCTTTCATTCTGGTTTTTTTTCATATTCTTTACAAAGTCTCTGGCATATTATTGTGTATTCCCACAAATAATTCTAAGGGCAGCTGACATCATTTAGACATCAAAGTACCTGATAGGGCATTTAGATGTGCAAGTGACCTTAAATACACACACTGAGAGTACAGAAATGGAAAGAGAGCCCTAAATTCTGGCCTCTAGAGTTTAAGTGTAGGTGATTCTGTATCGTTTCATTTGAAGTGGTTCTAGATGGGCTTGGAATTTGCATCCCTGCACCATCAGAATGGCCTGGAGTTCCTTAATTACCAAACAAATGGAGAGTAGCTGCTTGATTTTGACAGGTCCTTTGTGTATCATTCTTCACAGAACATGAATGATTAATGGAATTTTCCCAACACAGTCAAAGTTGTTTACTGATGGAATTAAAGCTGAAATTGGCAGTGCTCTTTAGGGAGGACTTTTTCTATATTGTCACCGGACCTGCCAAGCTCTCCTAAAAAATAGGAACAATTAGTGATAGGTCAGAAGGATTCTGGGTATTAGAAGGTTTGGTTCTCTCCAATAAAAGTGAAAAGAGGGGTGGGATGGGTGAAAAACAACAAGAAATTTTTTTTAAAAAAACAAACCTAAAGCCTGTTATTGATTATTTCCTTCAGGGAGTAATATCCTTGGGCCCAAGTTCTGTGCTTGAATTAAAATGGAAAAAAGTTAAATTTCAGTGTTTGAAGATATGAAATACATAGAAGAAACCAGATAAAGGAAGCCAATGTTCAACTCTTGCTGCTCAAGTACCTCTCATAGGACAAGCAAACATGAAAACTAGTTGGCCTTAGTAAGTATAGGCTTCACATTGGCAACACAAGGGGACACTTTATGTGTAGGAGTCAAATTTGTGAGGCAGCTAATTATCAAGGGGTGGAAGAAGAGCACAGAAACTGCACAACCAGAGCAGCTGTGTTTAGAACATGGCATTTGAGGCTTTCTTGCCGTTTTAAGCACTTGAAATGCCTGGAGAAACAGCTCTCTGGTGCAGAAGGCTACCATTACTGGAGGACCTGCAGTGTCTTGTGCATCTTGGCTTGTAGGGAAGTTTACAGGACTGCTAGATGGCCTGGAGAGCTGATATCACTGGAAATGTACCAGTATAGGCTCTGGGGATGTGCAGGTGAAGGAGATGGAGAAGAGGCTAGTGGTCCTGGTGTATAATGAGAGCATGAGTGGAAGCCGACTGCAATGAGGCAGGCAGACCTGCAAACTAAATCATCTGGAATTATTTTGAACATATTCATAAGTGTTGTTTTTCCCCTGTATTTTCATCATTTGCTTTCTTGTCCCCTTACTTTGCTGGATTTCACAGGCAGAAAAATTTGTGGGAGTAATATCCTCCCATCAGCAGTGGTTCATCAGGGACACACTTACGAAGTTCATAATAAAGGCAAGCCCTACAGAGCGTGCTCAATGTTTAAAGTGTTTTATGAACAACTTCACACCAACCCCAGGAGATAGTTAGATAAGCATGTGATTTATTTTTATTCCCATTTTCCAGATGGAGAAAAAATGGTGAAGTGACCTTCTAAAGGCCACAGGAGGAGTTGAAACTGAGATGAGATCAAGGAGCTCCTGACTGCCCTGCCTATGGGGAAAATATCAGATTGTTCTGCATCTCTCTTCTGCATCTATTGCACTGACATAGGCCTTTCACCACACGCATGTGAACATGTCTACAAGATGGATTTTTATGACTGTAGTGGAATCTGGTAGACAGCCAGGACACTTTGGTTTTTAGCTGTCCCATATCATACTTGCCTGCTGTGCTTCTCTCTCTCCTGCCTCTAAGCATTTTTCAATTAAACAGGAAAAATTACCCATGGGTGAGGCTGCAAGGGACAGCACAGAGCCAATGAAGTCATATGCCTCCCATGCTTGTATAGTTAGCAGCAAGTAAATATAACACAGCCCTGCCCTTCCTCTTCTAATGAAAGTGGCTTACCACCATGTAGGTGATCAGCTGCCAAAGGAGATTCACCTCCCCTTTTAGCATGTGTTTTGGGGTTGGAAGGGATATCAGTTGCTTTAGTATGTTTTTAACATCATCTAAAGTATAGCCAAGGGACATAATCATACCCTTGGGAGAGCAAAGGTACAATACATAGCTAAGTGCCTCTAATCCACAACATCGTGGTTATCTATTGATAACTGCCTCCTCCCCTTTAGCTGTCCTACCAGTCCAGAGTTTGGTTAATAAAAACAAATGAATTCAGCATGCCACGGCACAGTAAAGAACATGCATTGGGGGTCTCAGGGCGGGGGAAGGTTAACTGTTCTCTTTTGTTTTCTTTTCTTTTAATGCAAAAAACTGGCTTGGTGATCTCCAGATATGCACAAATACTGATGCCAGATATTCACTTGCACAGACAAAAGTAATATAAGTACAAAAGGGAAGGCTGGGGTGAAGGAAGGGGAAATGGCTGGGGCCAGGAACTGGGAGCCAATTCTTGCTGTGATGTACTCTTACTGCCTTTGTGATCCCGGGCAAGCTTCTTAGATTAAATTTAATAGCTACGGCTGGATCCAACGACTGATGCTAATTAGAAAGCAAAAGGCCCTTTCACCTTCCGCTACTAAATTTGCACCTGACATGAGTTATCTGTAGTTAATTCTGTACTATTGCATCCTAAAGTCAGACTTCAAGTCCAATGAAATTCTGTAGTTTCTATTCACCCCTATAGGATATTTAGTTTGATAATACTGGTTATGATTTTCCCACATATCAGTTTCATTTTCTGTGATAAAGGAACAGCAGCAGCACCTTTTTTCTACACCACCCTCACAAATTTATAGAGAAGCACACAATTTTGCAGAGTTTTCTAAGGAATGGCAGAGAACAGTATAAGTTAGTGTTGGAAACACATACTGAAAAATCTAGGGCCTACTTTCCATAAGCACAGATAATAGGTGATGAGTGGTGTGCCTGAGTCTGGTCACACTCACAATGGAGCTAGATTGTAATAATTATTCAGAGTTATTTGCATTACACCATAATAATGTGAAAAGTAAAGTTCACATGGCACAGCAAGGTGATCCAGATCCAAACCACATATGCACCACCCAGTCATTTGGTTTTTGCCATTCCCTCACTGGGAATTAAACTCTGAGGAGAACAAATGCTTTTCCTGTTTTTGAAAAGCATCTGTAGAAGATAGAACCTCTTAAAAAAGCAAGAAGCAAAAAACAACACCCCAGCTTATTTGTTCATCCATCATATTTTCCAGGCAACCGGTTTCTTGAGAAACCTCCAAATAGCCAGACGTGAGTGGTGGGGAGAGGAAAGATATATATGAATTCTTTCAAGCAAGGCACGTCTTGGAGCTACCTAGTCCTTCTATTGGAATGTAACCTTCATGTTCTTTCCTGATGCTGGCAAAGGTGGGGTAGTAGTTTGAGAATAAATCAGTTAACCTCCAAAGATATGGACTCTACTTGAAGAAATGAAAATTCTTTTATAGAATGGTGTGTCCAGCCACTGCAAATGTCCTTGGAGTTCAAGCACTTCTATATCATTCATTTGATCTTGGGACTGCTTGGTTCTTGCACTGTTTTGAACTGTGCAGAAGCAGATAACCATCTACTATAGTTAAAAAAAAAATAAAATAATTGCTCATATGCCCAGGCAATACTTTACTATGGACTATACTTATTTTGATTAAAGATTACAAGGAAATTTTTTTCTAAATGCCCTGGAGGGAAAAAACAATTAGCAAGACAGTTAAAAAAGCAACCACAACACTCTGGCTTAATGGAGACATTGCAAAAAAAAAAAAAAAAGTCCAAATAATTTGATCGCTAAGAAAGGAAGGCCTGTCAGGTCAGTAACCCAGAACTGAGGTGATGGTTTCATATGACAATACTTCTCAACTTGGTATTCATTTTCAACCCACAGTAGTAAAAGTAAAGTTCAACCTAGCAGCAGCTGTCAAATACCTTTGGCTAATCCCCCCCGTAGCTGCTTTGGTACAATTTTGGTGGTGTAATACACGGTATCACCCGACCCCAACAAGGCCACCGCACTGTTAACGCTTTGCCCTTGGGAGGCACACGAGTGGGTTGGAGCGGTTATGAACTTCCCCTCAGGTATTTAGGAGAAAGACCTGCTCGCGCTCCTGACTACATCTCTGCTGTACTTTGTGCCACGGTAGTGCTGAAATGTGTTTCTTTCCAAATCATTAAAGCCTGGCATTTCAGAGCTGGGCTCCAGGGAAAATGTCCCTGGCTCTCTGTGCCTTCCCTCCTGTATTTCGAAACGCCGATGCTAAGCTTCAGTGCACCTCCCTGCTGTATTTTCCAACAACTCAGTGTTTTACAGGCTTCGGGATATTATAAATATTGGCTCTCATTTTTTTCTAACTGCATGCTGTTCAGGCTTTTTTGCTGCTTGGATTTTGCAATGTGCTGTGTGTAGTAGGATGGAAAGAGCTGGGTTAGTGAACCTCGTATCCCAGCAAACCCCAAGCACAGATCGCTCTCTGGGAAAAGTGTTGCCTAATGCTTAAAGCAGCCTACCGGGGCCTTTCTCACCATCCACTTTGGACTTCTACTTCTCTTTATTCTTACCTAAATATCACAGAATCACAGAATCACAGGATCGTTATGGTTGGAAAGGACCTCCAGTGTCATCAAGTCCAACCTTCTCCTAGCATGTGGTAATGTTTTCCCTGTGAAGCACGCATACTTAGTGCCCAATAAATCTTCTGGCATTTTGGTGTCTCTTTGCCTGTGGGCAGAAGGTGACTTGGTATGTCGCTCAGGCTGACCAAAAGTCACAGGGCAGCATTAGTCTGATATGAAATAATTCATGACAAAAAACTAAAACATAATTCCTGACAAAACCATAAAAACCATAAAAAACCTGACAAAACCATAAAAAAATTCGAGCCCACTGTGTACCTGCCAGGTACACAGTGTAGGCAGATAAAGTTCATAAAGACCATGTTGTTACATGAGCATAAACTGCGTTGCTGTTCTGGTCTTCTTTACTACAAATAACGCCGAGCTCCACCTTCTCTTCCTTCATCATCTGTAACTGCACAGGCTCTCTCTTAACCCATCTCTGAATAATTCCCCTTGAGTCTTCTTTAATTAGACCTTTCACATATCCTGACTCCAGAATGGGAAACTAATAGAAGGCCGGGATGAGAAATGTCCTCTCTCATCACAGCACTGCCAATGTCCTGAGTCTATGGCACCTTTCAGAGGGAAACTCGGATAAAGATGATGCATGTGGCCAACAGTCTCTGCATGTCTAGACAATCTGCATAGTTTTCCTTATCCAAAAAGGCAAGTCAGAGGCATTTGAAGTGAAAGGCTTTGGGGTGAGCCTCTACTCCCTTTCAGTCACTCTTCAAGTCTCACCACCATCACTTTGGATATTTCTTTGGTTTTGAACCCTTAATTAATGGAAACTTTCAAGACTACACTTGGCATAGAGGATACCCTGCATGGCAAAATCACTAGAGGGTGAAGTGTTTTCTAACTCCATTTCAGAGCAATTTATCTGGGAATCACTTGCAGACACTTTTTCAACTATGAGCAGGTTTATTTTACACCTCAGAACAGCTAATACTCTTTCCCTTTGGAGTTGTATTTGCTATTTAACTCTACATACTTCTCCATTTCTTTAGTGTTCTTACACTGAAGGAGTAATAATTACTATTATTAAAAATAGTAGTTGTTATAACAACAAAAATCCAACTTCTTTTTTCTCTAAGGTACCACATTGTTCCACTTGACTGGCTATAACAGAATGAACTTCTTTGAAAGTAATGGAATTACATTGCCAGCACAGCTCACTGGTCTGCCTCATTTTGGAAAATTCATCTCTTTTAATGTCTCAGCCATACTGAATTCAGCATCAGTTGCTAGCCTGTGGGAGCTCAGCATTGCAGCCCAGCAGTCCCAGTTCTCAGCTACACACTGAAAGGACCCAGTAGTCAAATAGACATAACAGGGCCAAGGATGTGGTCTGGACTGTGTGATCTGAGGCTTTCATTGGAAGTAAAGTGGGAGGTGACTTGACTAAAATCAGAGGAAAATTACCACTTTATGCTTTGTGTGTAATCCTGTGCAACGCAACTCACAAACATGCTCAATGTAAGGACATTTAAATGATTGTCTTACTCTGATGAGCTTTTCTGACACAGCAAGGGAGTCTCAGGACTTCACAGGAATTCTGCAAAGTTCACCAGTGAAGCAGTGATTTCTTTCAGTGAAAAAGTCACCTAAGGTTCAGAAATCCATCTGTTTAACTTTGGCTCTTTTCACCACCACAGAGCCTGCTTCTTAGTACCCGGGAACCACCAACTTTTGTGATATAACAATTCTTTCATGGGAACGGCACCTCTTTGAAAGCCACACTGTAGGTGGGACGGGCTCACATTCAGAGCAAGCTACTCCCAAATACACCTGGACCACTGACTTCTTATAGGAGGTGTTACTGTTACGAAGCCCTTAGTATTTTTCATACAGTTCTGATGGCCAACATCCACCTGTATCCTCATTTCAGAGCTGCAGCAACTCATGAGTCCTCCGATCTGGGATTTTTATTGATCGATTGAATGGACAAGATTGTCCCTGCTTGTACGGATTTTAGGCACTCATAGAAAACAGAAGGACACTGTGAAGTCAACTATTCCACATTCTTGTACCAGAGTCCAGATATTTATACCACATAGTTCACAACTAGGTACTGGTAAACAGTGATACCATTGCCACCCTTGCTGGAAATAGCCATCATCTGTACCTGCTGATAAACACCAATATTTTTACCTGCATACTAAAAATTGTCAGCCAGACTTTACAAGTACAAACTCTCCACACACACACAAGCAGCAGATGACTTCAAAAAGCATTTGAATTTTTAACAGGGACACTGCACTAACACCAATTCCCCGGGCACAGAGGACAGCAAAATTCATCATGCAGGTAGCTAGTTGGGGACTTTCTGCTGCCTCATCTAACACCACATGCATGAACTGGGAATGGAATCATACCTAGCACACCACAATTTACCTGCATGATTAACCATCAACGCTGGTTTTGGATGTCTAATCGGATTACATTGAGTTTTCGTACAATTTCCTAAGCAGGCCGACTGATAGATTGATCAAGGGTAGATGGGATCTGACAGCGGAATATTATGGCAGAATTCTTCCGGTGATGGATGAGCCCACCTTGACACAAACTCCAAAGCTTCGCCTCTTAGTAATAAATCTCAGCATGAAGTCATCTGTCTCTGACCTGAAGCTCGAAAGCAACGACTCAGGATACTGAAGTTTCATCGTCTTTATGAACATTTAAGTTGGCTCAATGGCATAAATACACACCTCCTGCATTCAATCTCTTTAATAGTGGCAGGCCCTATAATGTTGTTTTTATTTATTTTTTTTTGTTTTATTAAAGGTAGCGACTCATAACTGATTTTCTCACCAGCCAAGGAGATTGCTGCTAATAGATTACATTCTGCATGATGCTTAATGAGCCATGATTGGGAAAGGAGATGGGAAATGGCACTTTGGATTGATTTAGCAAGGATTCAGTGGAGGCAATGCCACAACTCCACAAACAGCAGCAGGTTTTACGTGGTGTCATAGAATTATATAACAGGGACCTCAGGTAAAACCTTCAAAATGCCTTGCTGGCTCAGGAACTTAACTTGCATTTTCAAAAGCTGGTTAACGTCAGATTCTGAAAAATATGGCTAGTTACCCAGCAGGGTTTTTCAAAGCAGCAGTGTGAGTAACTTACAATAGGAGATGACCAGATAGACTTAAAAACCCAAATGAAATTATCCCCCCAAGCCCACCTGAAAAATCCCCTGCATATTCTGGGACTCTAAAAATTGAACTATCTTATTCCTTGCTTGTAAACTGCATTATGCACCAAATATATGAGTGTGTAATGTGGTATTGACACCATCCAGAATTAACAATCTCATTTGCCTAGGACTTAATCCAAGTCCGCTGATGGCACTGTGGCCTGGTTTCTTAATGGGATTTAAGTACCTACTTTTTATCAATTTCAGCAGGAGTTCAAGGCTTAGCTCTTTTTGAGAATCCAGGTGCATGAGTCCCCAGATCATGTTTACATGCGCTTGTAACGTAAAAATGTGAGGTTGTGCACCAGAAGTCCGCTAGGCTTCCTGTGCTTGGTAGACATCCACTGCAGCTCACTGCATTAATTGAGTAATGCTTCCAGGTGACCTACTGCAGACATTTTCTTCTGACGTAGCCAGGAAATGGGGTAGCTAATGGACCATCTTGGAGTATTGTAAGATCACGGCAATCCCATATTTAAGGACTTTAATATGATACTAATTGGGGCTTGGGTGAAGAGTTCATAAAACAGATGAACCCACCTGAATTTTGAGAGTTTGAACAGCCAGATCCTTAACCCATATTCACTACTGCTTTGAGTGTTTTTGCTCCTTAACTAAGAAGGAAAAGAAATATCAGGAGATTGCTGTAATTGTCAGCTTTTTCAGGCTAACCTTCTTGACTGCATCTTCTGGGTTCCTGATGGCTGATAACATACCAATGTCATGGCCAATGAGAAAAATCAACTTGTAGGACCAAATTCACCTCCTGACTGACTCTAGTAGACCTAACTGCACTCAGAGATTTTATTCCTGTTAATATCAAAGTCCAGAAACTGACAAAGCTGTATTATTGTCAACCCCTGTAGTGAGGCTGGGAAAGTAGGAATAACAGTTAAGTTAGACCTGTGTGAATAATTCATAGGGAATAATTTATTTGATGAATTGACCTCCTTACCTCCCCCCCACCCCGTTCATGGTCCTGTCCACAAGCAGCCTCTGATTTTCTCTCCTCTGTTGTTACTCAAATTGAAAAGGTCTGCTGAATAATTTCTGAGGATAATTCTTGTTCTGCAAATTTGTCCCTGAGCAGTTAGCTGTGAACATTTGGTATCTGAAATCCCCGTGCTATCTAGACACACAGACCTCATGGTGTTATTTCTGTTCCTTGCGTAAAGGGGACATACATTCAAAACAGAGTTTTCCACTCTGGCTAGTGGTAGTTATGAGTCCTTTAACATAGCGTTAAGCTCTGCAAGTTGTGGATTTGATTTTAAGGCCCCTGTTTGGATTCGTGTTAGAAAAATAACATGAGGAAAGGAAACAATGTTTTTCTTCAAGGATATTCTTATAAACCTAGAGGTGCCTCCCAGTGAACTCCACTAGCTGCCCTGTGAGAGCTCAAGAAAGCCATGAGTGAAGGGGAAAAAATTCACATTTTAAGAGCAAATACTTAGGCACTGCCTGTATCAACGTCCACCAGGTTCCCATGAGTGAGAACCCGCCTGACCCAGAGCCTGCCCCAGCACAAATGGAGGGATAAAAGGCACAGGGAATGCAACACATTCAGCAGGAGATGTACAGGGCAAGGCAAGGCAAGCAGCCCTGGCCACCCTCCCAGCTCCCATCACCCTGGTCAGGCACCTTCACTCCACCTTTACAGCTCCCATTCCAGTTTCTGAAGGCTTTAGGGCTGAGCCACTCCTCAATTCCCTTTGAAGCACAATTTTTTGTGTGCTTGCTCCACTCATTATGGTCTGCGCTCACGTAAGAGGACTACAAGACTGCACATTGACATTCAGAATCAGGGGAAAAGGAAAGGGAGCAAGACAGAGTTAAAAGTTTCAGCCATAAAAGCTTTTGACACATCTTTCTGTCTCTTTCCGTCCATGTAATCAATCTTCTAAGTTTCCAGGAGCGGCTGAGATTTTTAAAAACAGCTGTAATCTGTGGTCATTGATGGTGGAGTAGATTGTTTGCCAAACTATTACCATAACTGTCAACCGAAATCAGAAAAATAATCTCATTGTGCTGGACAGATGCCTTTCCTGCATTATTGATATAGTCACTCCAGAGTAATAGAGAAATATAAAGCATTGTTCTATTTACAAAAGGAGATTGGCCAAGTCCTTGAGAGTGAGCAGGAGGGACAGGCACTTAAAGGAAGTGAGATATAGTCAACTCAGTAAAAGTTATGTGTCAGGGTCATGTGGCCTCCACAGTCAGCAGTAGAATCTCAGTTTTCAATAGCTTTTCCTCTCCTTTCTCACTTTCAGATTTAGCTCCAGAGCTTAATCTCTGGCTAAATGAGCTTCCCAGGGTTTAAATGCAGCACCATGGAATTTACCCAGCTTTTTCCCCTTTCCACCTCCCCTCTGGCTGCCAGCGTGACAACCCCAAAGGCATCTCTGGGACTGCTGCATTTCCAGAATATGAAAAACCACTGCACCTTCACCATGCTGCTCTCTGTGGCAAGGATAAATCAGGTCAGCACTGCCCATTATAATACAATACAGGAGAATTTTGTTTGCTCGCCATCAAGATATCTCAGAAGGCACTTTGCAAAGCAATGTACTAAATATGAGCACTGCAGCAAATCTTTAGGCAGATGGAGCAGCCAGCCTGCATTTAGCCATAGCGCCCACAGAGTCTTTTGCTGTTACAAATGTTTGTATATAGAGAGGAGCCCAATTTTACATTGGAATCTGCTACAGTGAACCAATAACCCCAAGTTCCCCATTTATAGCACAAACGAATAAATATCTATATAGTCAGAGGACTGGAAGTGGGACTGGAGCTTCTATTTTCATTTGAACACCATGCAGGGGTCAGGCACAGTGAAAGTCCCGTGATCAGCCGAGGACAGGCTCTGGGAAGATACGTAGGCTCCTGTCCTTTTTTTCTTTAAGGTTTTTTAATTTTAAAATTGCCTCACATTTCACTTCAGGGAAAAGTTTCTCTTCTCATCAGCATTTTGAAAACACAAAATTGGATTTTATTTTTTTTTTGGGGAGCAGGAATTATCTGTAGAAGTAGCCCTCCATTTAACTTGAAAAGAGAAATTAGCTTTTACAAAATTACAGCAGTTCTTAGCTTATTCTCATTCAATAGCAGATATATGAGATGCTAGCCTCATTTTGGTAGCAACAAAAGTACTTTTCAGCATCTTAATGTTTCGAGGCAACACATGGCTTTCTTCTTTCTTTCTTGCAACAGAAACATACAGATGCAATCTTTGTCTCCATAGAAAAAGATGGAAATAAAATCAATTCATCAGATTTGGTGTAATGAGAATTATTGTCATACTATAAAAATAATTTAAATAACAACAACAGAACTTCATTTACCCCAGTTTTAGTGAAACGCCTGCAAAAGAGCCACTCTAGTGAAGCAAGTGGATCCTCTGGTCTGAAGTGTGAAACTCAGCAGTACGTGAAAAAAAGCACAGCTAATTGAAGGACAAATTCTTCCTGGGTGACCACCAGTCAGTCAATAGCTTGGACCCATCACACTGACTGTAAAACATTTGTAGCTTTCAAATAAGAACAAATTATTGTGAGGAAAATGCCTGGCTGCCTTCATGCAGAAGGACAAACGGTCTGTGGTCAGGAAATGAATGCATGAAGTGTCCTTGACACTGCATTTGTCTTGACACACGCTCTTCTGCTCTGAAGTTGTTACACTCTGGTTACCAAGATGTTCTGAATCCATTAGCACATGTTGTGGACAAGAGGTTTGACCCAATCCCTTGCCGCATTACACCACTAACTCACACCTATCTCCAGCACACATGTGCCTACACACACACAAGCAGAAACCAAGCCCAATAGCATTTTTAATTGAAAAGCATAAATTTGGCCTGCTAAACCTATTAACGATTTGTTTTAATTAGGAACCCAGCTGCTTCCTGAGATTCTGCAGTCTGGGTTTCAGAACTTTAGCCATACTGAAAATGAGTCTCAAGCGAGTTGCTTTGCGTCTTTCAGATCAGCATTTTTACAGACATGTTGGAAGGGAGATGCTTTGAAAAGTTTCCACAGCGTGCCCGTCACCCCTCCTCAGACCTTGGATGATACTGACTCAGAGAGGGTAAAACTAGACCTCCCTATATTCCAGTGCTTCTTAAATCCGGCTGAAGTTTGCCTCACCTTATAGAGAGTAGTTTTCAGAGATGCTCGAAGATGTTCTGCTGCCCCAAACCACCCCTTCCCTAGCCTAGAGTGTAGTTAATTAATCAGACTTCCCAGTAAGTAATATCACCATTACTCTCTTTTATCAAGGACCGGGTTGAAACTTGTCAGGTTTAAGGACCCTGTATGGGGGCTTGGAGAAGCCAAGCAGCAAACATCACCTTTTCTTGGAACATTCATTTAATCAGATCACACACTCATGAACTTCGGGGCACTTGGGCACTCACTCCTGCTAGGTTTGCTTTTGCCACTATTAGCTGGAGGAGCAGCACTGGCTTTCAGCTGATCCTTTTGTGGACCTGTGACAATTTGCAAGCCTTTTCAAGTCAGTGGTCAAAATACTTTGTCAGCTTCTCCTTTTCTTCCTCAAGGTGGGAGCCTGTGCCATGCAGGGAGTCATTTTTGCACTTGTAGATGAAGCTCGGTGGGAAAATGGAGAGGACTTGTCACTTGTGTATTGACAACTACAGAAGGCATCAGCCTTTCCCTAAAATTAACTTAACTGACAAAAACACATGCTATGTCAGTGACAGCGCATGGTCATTAAGGGCAAGGTGTCCTCCCAAGGAGCCAGGCAGAACCCACACAGCTAAAGCTTCTCCAAATACTACTTCATTTTTCTTTAATGTTTTACTGATCATATGTCTACTGTTCCTCTGTGACCCAACCATTATCTTAACAGCCATTGTCCATGTGGAAATGGCAGTCATGAAGTTAAATGAGCTATCTATATGTTTTCTTCCACCTTCATGGTTTTGTCTTGGCATTTCTGCTTTACTTCAGTTTTCCACTCCTTCATATGAAGCTATCTTTTATAATGCCAGTTTCAGAAGTAGGTACCCCCATAACTACCCAAGACTCCAGCCCATGGAAAACCTCTGAGAGAAGGAAGGAAAAGTAGAAGAAAAAAAAGAAAAAAAAAAAAAGAAGGAAGGAAGTAAAGTGAGGTAGCAATGCATGTCATCAGGACACAGCAGCGCTGCTTTCAACTATATTCACTGTTCCTCACAGACTGATGTTGGCTTTGCTCGTATTTGGATGCCCAGGAAGATTTCTCAGTCTCACCCTCTGAGTGGTGAGGCATTAGCTGTCTGGTGGCCTTTTTCTATCAAATCAAGAGATGAAAGCTGGCATAGGTTATCTTTCTCTTCAGCTTTGCTTCAGCTACTAAGAAAAACTGTTCAAATAGCTCAACTCTTGACCATATTAGTTTATTTTATCAGTCAAGCTTTGATGCACTGATAATAAACACATCATCAAAACTCTTGGACATGCTCACTAATAATAAACAGAAAACTAAGCTCTCACTGAAGTTGGTCAGAAAATGGGAAATGTTTTCTACAGAAAAAAAAAAAATCTTGGTAATGTATAAAACACAGGCTTAAAATATTTTCATATGTACTCTCTGCATTTTGTCAAACAAAGGATAATTCCAGCCACCTCCCACAGAGAGGGGACCTCTCAAACGAAGAAGTTCCCCAGTGTAACAAGTTCATGCAGACCAAAAGCAGACAGTCAGTCCTTGGACTTTGCAGAGCTCCCTTGACCACCTCTATGGGCACAGATTTAAGGTCTCTTAGTCCTACTTTTTTTTGTGATTCTCTGATGTCTTGTGTTTTTCCCTGCTTTTGAGGTCATGGTATTGCATGAAATTCTGACTGCATTAAAATACTCTAGTCTGTACCTAGGACAATGGAATCCTGAAATCTAAACATCAAATGAGAAAACCACAAGTATTCTTCCTCTGCTAACTACTTTTTTATTATACAACCTCATTACATCCAAACCAATCTTATGCTTTCAGGTAGAAGGATATGTATTATGAGTTTTATATACTTCAGTGTATACTTTCATAGAAATCTGAATTCTGTATTTCTCTAAATTCAAGGTACGACTTAATTTTCCAAAATCCAACCTAAAGCTCTCCAAATGGAGATTTTTTTAAAAAATATTTTTATTTGGCATTTCAAATACTTAACCAGCAGGAAAAAAATCCAGCAAGGATGCTGTTATCTCCTCCTATTTTTTACTTGTTTTACCCTTAAACCATAGAGTATTTTGAAGATGGTAAGAAAGAAAAACAAGGACTGACTTGACCAGCTCTGTAGCAACTACAGTGAAGCTCTGAGTGACATGCTGTCTCTTTAGACTCCAATTTCTAGCCTTTGCTTCCCAATCCCGTCTTAATTACCTGGGTGACGCAAGCTCTCCCTCATTAGGACACTGCATAGTTTTCTTACCTCTGCCATGCACTAGCAACCCAGTTGTTCAGTTCTGCAGCTGTTGCTAGAGAAACTTAGTACACCTGTGAAGCCTGCAGCAATTTTGAAACAGGACTGAGGAAAATTGGAGGTTGGAAGAGGCACTGAGTTAAGTCTTGGGTTCCAACAGAAGCAAAACTCCCAGTGACAGCACAGAGAATTAAATTTAAAGCCTTCACAAATTTTCTTGTGCGGGAAGGGAAAGGATTTGTACAGAGAAAGTTTTCACATCCACCCCTGGTGAGAAGTTTCCCAGTGACTTGGGGCTGGCTAAAAGCTCCTTTGCACAGGCACAAACCCATAGTTGTGGGTGCCTAACTTACAAAAAGCCTGCTGATTTGAGAGTTCTTCAAGGGAGTGCCCTCCTCCCATATTTATTCCTGTGCAGCTGCATGATTCAGTCCTGCTAACACCCCCCTTTCCCTCCTTCTCCCAAAAGGCTGCTCAGCCACCTTATCTTAAGTCTTTTTTGGCTTGTTTACTAAATCTTCAGTCTGCTCACTGAGGGTTAAGAACCCTCAACTTAGGTATGATCCTTCACCACATGCTTTGGTTCCAGGGTTGACGCAAAAGTAGAAGAGTCCTTAAGCCTCAACAAGCAGTCTGAAAACTGGGTAAACAAGCTGGAGAAGAGAAACTCAAGATAAGAAGTCCAAGTATCCAGCCACACAGGCATGAAAAGCACTTTATATAATATATATTTACAAAGAGGTTTTCAGTGACTTTATAGGATTTATAAGATGACTTATAGGATATGTGGTCTGTATTTTTTTTTTAATTCTCTTACCCCACCACAACCCTCACCAGTCAAAGCTGGGTTTATTGTGTACCTATTTGTCCACACTTATCTCAATCTTCTCAGTTAAATACTGAGAAGCAGTATGCAGAATTGCTTGTTTTTTCTCAAAAAGAACAAATGCCAAAGAAATTCAAGTAAATTCTTTTAAAAAATGTGTTTCTGCAACCTAGCAATATAAATGTTCCGGAGGTATATTGGTTATAAACTTACATAATCTTGGGTATATTTAAAAGTTTCCATGGAAACCATTTCTTTGTCAAAAGAACAACATTGCTCTGGGCTATTTGCAACCCACACCTAGCAATGTCCAGCTCACGTATGGGGACCCGGAGGAAACTCTGATGTCAGCGAAAGAATGGTCTTGGGTGTTTTCAGTTTCTTAACCAGTAAAGAAGGTGCAAAGGAACATTCCTTCGTTATCCATACATAGAGACAATAAGAGTGAAGCAGTTCAGGTAATCTGACCTCTGGAAACCTCCAAATGCCAGCCCACCTGCCTTCCCTCCAGGGACCCTTCTGGTTATGCTAAGTGTTTCTGTAAGAGGGACTGAGTGTGCAAGGTCTCAGCTCTATCCTAAAGGATATTTGTTCTGTGTGTCGCAGGTTTTCCCTCCAGAATAAGCTGCTCTTCTAATAAATGCTGCTTTGACAGCAGCGTTGCAGCTTGCCAGGAGTGGCTCCCGATGCAGTACGCCTGCTTGTGCACCTGCAAAAGGCATTTGCAACATTGCAGCCCTAATTCTCACACCATTTCTTCATCTCCTCTTTTGCCCCATTTTTCAAGGCAAAAGGGGAGGGGGAAAGGAGAGGAGAAGTCCAGTCTGACCTTCCTCCCGCCTCCAGAAATGCTACAGTTCACAGGAGCTGTAAAGTGTAGCTGGGTTTCTAGCTGACAGCAGCTGGGAGTCAACAGCAGCCCATCTTATCCACTTCAGAAATGAGCCCTGGCTGATTGGACAAATATTTCCTATTTACCAGCTTCTCCCCCCCTCCTGGATAATTCTAGGGTTAATCCACCGCACCACCTCCTCAGCCCAGCCCCGTGATATTGACACTTAAGAAACACAGAGCTGTTTATATTTCATTGGAGAGCTCATACTATCAATTTTCACATTAGTGAGCCCAGCTATTGCTCTCTTCTATCGGGATCTATTGAGTGGTGGCAGTAGAGATATCCGCTGTAGTGAAGGAAAAAAAAATACTTAGCTGTCTGATGAAATGTTTTAAATGCATAGGGTTCACCTTGGGGTTGGCTGCTGCTCAGATTTTATCCATTAATAACACGCAGGGCTGCCACACTACTCTCCAGGGCTGATAGGAAAAATAGTACCACTTACAGATCCCCTGGTTTGCCTCGGGGAGAGTGCACCAAAAGCAGCACATATCATACATTTCGGGGCTGAAATTTACTCCACAAGAAGAAAAAAAAAAATTCCAAATATTCTTTATATTAAAAAACAAAACCAAACCCTATTCCTGAAGCACAGACAAAGAGAAGTTGCCATGTAGGCCGGTAGTTGCAGACCTCAGGTGCTTTGCTTATGCTATGAAACGCCTCTGGGCAAAACAGGGGTAAGATTTCAGTGCAAAGAGCCTTTTTTAGCTTACTGCTCTGCAGGTTGACATTTCACCCAGCAGGGAGAAAAATCTGAATTGTTACAAGGAGCCAAGCACGAAAGAGTAGACTCTTGGTCGGCCACCATATTTCCAGCAAAAGTGTCTCATTTATTTATATTTTCTTTTTTTTTCCCCTACCCTTGAAACAATCCACAGGAAAATGATCATCAGAATGAGAATTGTTAGCTGATTAGATTATTGTCGGCATTCAGTACAAGAACATAGCCAAGTGCTCAAGGATAAGTATTATTTTCATCTAGTGATGAGGCTAAGAAAGGATTCTGCACCCAATTCCCTGTACATTAATGATCTGAAGATATTTGGGTTGGGTTGCATTGTTTTCCCCTCTCTTTCAAAGTAAGCCACAGAGCTCTTTGCTGCCAGGAAGTGTTATTTAAGAATATGAGTTTCTTTTGTAAAGGGAAGGGCATAATTAGATGTTAAGAGCTGATTATTGTATTGTTCTCCACAGAGATTTGCAAAAGGAACTGAATTTGAAGAAAGAAGGGAAAGTATGTATTGTGCTTGGAAAGTGAGAGGTATCTGGCTTAAGTATTCTTTGTCTCCATATCTGAAAACTTTCTACAAGAGATAAGAAGTAACTGAACTTTCCATTGCACATTTGCTGCAAGCAGCCCATTGACCTACAATACCTGCTGTGGAAAGCTGGTACTAGAGTTCCCACCCCAAAGGCTAGAAAAGTCTCCCATCTCCTCAAGCAGGGATCACTTCAAACAGAAAACCATGATTTTTTTCAAACTTTTTTTAAAAGGAGCTTTTTGAAACAAGCTGAACCTGCCCCTGCATACTGCTGTCTTCTGCTCCTCCAGCCCCAGGGAGCTGTTGTAGCTCATGCTTCCTCCCTCAAGCACATAGAGAAGAAAGATTTTTCTACCATGCAACTCTCAGATAAACCTTTGTAAGCAATAAACCCTTCTGACTGGACAAGAACACATCAAGCTCATTCAAACTCTGCAAGACACTTAATGTAGGATACACTGTAGGCATTTAACCATGTTGCACCCAGAAGAGACTGAACCACAGCTAGATATCCACTAGGAACTTCTCTACTCCATGCCACAGTAGAGAGGACATATGTTTTCTAGTTGCCATCCCCCAAAAAATGTTAAAAATCAAGCTGACAAACCTCATGCTTTCCTCTGGAGGCTCCCAGCCCAGTCTCTGGCAGGTTGGTCAGGAGAACAGACAACACACAGACCTTCAGCTGCTGCTGACCTCCATTTGATTTTCAACAGTAGCAGCTGTGAGGGGATGCTCAAATAATCTGAGCATTCACTTCTTTATTACTCTTCTCACAAAGTGAGAAGTGCTTCAGCCTTGTTTAACACCTCCTGAAGCCACAGAGACATCACCTCCTCAAAGCTGCCTTTTCCTCCTCAGTCTTCGTTATATATCATGTTGGGGATGGAGTTCATCTAAAATATACCTTTGCAGCTCAAGTTCCTACCAGAAAAAAACAGCAAGGCTACCTATGCTTTCGAGGCTGCTGCAATGACCTAGCCACCCAGCAGAACCTCAGCCCTGTGCTGGGCTGTTTCGCCTCTGCTTATGGAGTCTCCACAAGTTGTGATAGTTAGGAAATGCTGCAGTTTTAAATATTTGGACTTCTTTTTAGCAGTTCCCAAGGCATTTGTCCTCTCTTTCTAGGAAAGAAAATAGAGAAGCTAGGATTATGTGTTATAGCCTGCTCACTGTATCCTCACCATTTTCCAAGGCTCCTCAAGGTATCTCATCATTAAAGTCTTTAAGAAACGTTTTAAAGCTCATTAGGTAATTTTTTTCCTATAACTCCTATCTAAAGTTTGCTCCAAAACCTCACAGATGTCATGCTAAAAAAGTTCTAATGCTCAAAATATAGAATTGTATAAAAGAGAAACAATGCATCCGTCTTCTCAGTCTATTTTCTATTGCTACATATAAACCATACTCCATAGCACCTCAATATCTGCAGCTAAGCTACATATATAAACACAAAAAGGAAAGGTGTAAGACCATCTGAGCCTTCCTGACCTCAGGCAAAATAATTCTCATAGCCCAGAGTCATCCTTTTATAGCCCTTTTCCCTGCCTCCTGTTTTTCTCTATCACACCACAGCTTCACCCGAAAAAAAAAAAGAAAAAATTTAAGATTAAGCTCTTACATACAATAAATAAATCAGTTTCATGTTTTATCATACCTTGTCAAAAACTGACTTCAGGCAAGTTCTTGGAACCAAAGCCTGAGCTGAAGCCACCCTTGATTTGGAGACAGGTGTCACAGCCCTTTTATTAATCTGCAGCAACAGCCTTTAGCTGTATCACAATTAACACGCTCCATGTGCCAAACTGTAACGAACTTGCCTGTTCTCCCTGGACCTGCTTCCAGTCTGAGGTGAGAACTAATGAATTGTTGGGGCCACAGGAGGAAGACAAGGACGGGGAAGCAGAGGGGAAAGAATAAGAGTACAAACATCTGCGTGTAGAGGACAAAGCTCCTCTCTCTCTCTCTCTCTCTCTCTCTCAGGTCGCGTAGACACTTTGTAAGGAGTTGGCAACCGAGCTGCCCCTTTCCTTGCAGTCGCTCTGTTTGGTAAGGACTGAACCCACATGCAGTTTGTACAGGAGTTTGTTTGAACACATCCCTTCAGTTTATTGTTGTGGTTTTGCTTTTGTTTTGTTTTTTTTCCTTTCCTTCTATGCATCTTCATCCTTCATGGTTGATTTAGATTATGATGTAAACTAACCGAACATGACACAGCTGCTCTCTTCAATAACTAAGGAGATGCCGGCTGCCACTCACCCCGGTGCTTTGGTGATGCACAGCAGGGCCTGTTGGGCTCATGGGGGCCCTCTTTTTTGGCATCTGTCTGTACCATCCTCATGCAGTTTGCTGAAACAAAACCAATGATGTTAGCAGCATATGGGCAGCCAGAATAGGGGTCATTTACCTTATTTGCCAACAAAGTAAAGGACAAGGCCCAGTGGAACAGCAATATATTGAGAAGAGCTGGCAGCACAGCAGCAGAAGAGGAAACTGCAGGCAGGAAGGATCTCAGGAGTCACCTCTGCCCATACGTCCCTTTCCCACGAAATGTGTTGTTCCTGAGGTTTGTTTGGAGTATTTGATTCTAAGTTCTGTGAGTTTTGATCAGATGAGCTGCCTCTGCCAAACCAAACTCATCTGGCTGAGGTGGACAGCCCACCTCAGATGTAAAGGTTGACTCCAAACCTCACTGAAAGCCAAGAAGGATTTTGTTGACAATCAAATTCGTCTAACAGCTAACAGAAAATAGATCATTTCCATCTGCATGCACTTGGATGAATAAAGGCTTGGTCTGAAACTGGAGAAGCCAAAAACCTGTCAGGGATCCAATCTAATTGTATATCTAACCTGACCAGAAGTAAGAATAATTGGAAACCTCTCAAGTAGATTGTTCTTCTTAACTTACTGGGACAAGCCACACACCAACAGCTTGTACAGCCTGAATTCTGCAAACAAAAGCAGTCTGGATAATTTTGGAGAAGACACGGAACATTCAAACTTCCAGATTAGCTTTCTCTGTTCACTGCCAGAAAAAAAATAGGCACTTTTTTTCTTCTGCCTGATACCTCTAGGCATAAGGTTACAGTGCTGGGCATGTTTTAACATACAGGCTGTGCTGAAACAGAGAACTTGATGAAGGTGGTTAGCGGAGGAAAATATCTCTCAATAGAATGATGTCTGCAGAAACCAGGGATGACAAATCCACTGTGATATGAAAACGTATGTATATGGCATTGTGCATTTAAAAGGTGCCCCATATCACAGATGTAGTTCAAGTACTTACGACTCAGATTCCTGAAAAATGTCCCCCTTTTTGTTAATTTTTTGCCAGCAAAATTAAATTCACTTGTTGTATGTGTACTCATAATACACAGGTATCCTCCAAAAATACTGCCTCTCCATTTCTCTTCAATGCTTATCTAAGTTTCCATCCTCTTTTCAGAGTATCTCTTGTAGTAGAACCTATATATTTTTATAAAACCCTTAATCTGAGGAGTTCACTATTTGCTAAAATTATCTAGGAATTATAGGCTCAGAAAGTGTAATGTCTACTTGAGAATTTTACCAAAATATTTAAACTTTAAAAATTATTTTGCTTTTTTGTGTGATTTTTATAACAATAATGTTAAAAAGGGAGAAAATGTAGCTGTATATCTTGCTCAAGTTTATTTATATAAAATCCCCTAAAAAATTTTAGCGTGTTGTCAATTGTATCAGGAATATACATTAAAATGCATTCCCTAAAAATGTGTGTCTCAATCTATGACCATGTGGCTGTACCTCTTGATTGATTAAAATCTTTAACAAATACCTTAAGTGTTTTAAAAAAACCCAAGCAGAACTGTATCCATGTAGGAAAAGTTAAAATGCTGTCAATAAGGGAGTTGGCTTTTTTTTTCCTTACAGTTTAAAGCTCCACTTTCTAACTTAGATGCATAAAGATTTTTATTTTTTTTTTTCTGTCAGCTTCAGCGCAGAGAAACATTAAAATTCATCTCACCCCAAACCTTTGTCGGGAAAAAAAGATGTTAAATATCAGCAAATGGATCTGATAAGCTGCAGACTATTTCTGCTGTCAGAGAATGACTGTAGGACAAAAACACATGTTCAGGATTTGACATCCCTTGGCATCTTGTAAATAGCCTGCATGAATCCACACCTAAAAACTGCCAACACAAGCAAAATTGTGCCCAAGTTTCTTGTAAGTTAAGCAAGCAAAGCAGAGACATGAAACGTGGTTGGATTGAATATAGAAACCTAAAGACCCCCGAAACTGACCTTGAGATCATTTCAGCGAAAGATCTTCTCTGCACTTTTGCAGCGCCAGCCTGATTTGATGAAGAGCTCTGCGTTCGTGTGCACATGTGTGGATGTGTGAGTGTGCAGGGCTGCGTAACAAACACTGCATTAGGGAAAAAACCCAACAACTTTCCATCGAAGAAGGATAAGAAAAAAGAACTGCTGAGTAATACAAAAGAGGCCCTTCTTTTTTTTTTAAAAAAAAAAGGTTTCATTCCTTAGAAGAAATGTGAAGTAATCGCTTGGCCTGGATTTCTAACACTTTCTCCACCCCTTCAATGACAGAAAACATTTTTGTGTGTGTGATTTGTGATTTAAAGATCTCTTCACTGTCTGGATGGCAGATATTTTTTTCTGCTTTGTTTTTATCCCTTTTCTGTAAAAGAAATGGTAAAAAGAAGGAAAAGGGGATATTTAGGAAGAGGAGGAAGGGATCTTTTTCAAAACCCCATTTCTTCTGCTAAAGTGCTTGTGCCACAGTCGCAGGAAGAGATTACTTCCTTTCTTTTACCCAATCCTCCCCCTTTTTTCTTTCTTTTTTTTTCTTTCCAGTCTCTGGATGCTTTACAGACGTGTTGGTCTTCCTTTCCTGGATTCAGGTTTGCCCACTGCCCAGCAGGAGTATATCAAAGCTTTTGGACCTGACTGAGCAAACTGCTTTTTCCTGAAAGCCTGGAGATTGTCTCAGCGTTTGAGGAGTGGATATTTTAGGGACTATCACAGTGTTAGTGATGACATCTTCAGGGAACAAAATCCACGCTGTAGTGTGAGATGTCACAGTCGTGCTTATCTGAGTCACCTAACTGGGAGCACTTTCCAAACTTTCCCTGGGTGAATCCATTTCTCAGGTCTCCTTTACAGAGGATCAACATCTCTGTTGTCTGTGCTAGCTTTAATCCAGAATTCAAGACCAGGAGGCTGGTCCCACCATCAGTGTGTCTGGGGCAGTGGTGCAAACACATGGACACCAGGCTTCTTGCAACCTGAAAAGTGAAAAGGGAAATGGGTCTGTGGAGCTGAGAAAGGTTACTGAGAAGTCACGTGCTATGTGCCAGGGCACGGTCAGGCCAGGATCAGGAAGGTGATTCTCTCCAAAGGACGTGGAACAGTTGGCAGCATGCCTCCTCCCCTCCTCTTCCTCTGAAGCACCCCTGGAGTCAGGATGCTGGCTTCAATGACTCAGTAGTCTGCTTGGCTGTGGCAGACCTTGTATTTCTGGAGAGGATCAATATAAACACTTTCTTTTGTCTTTCCCTGTTGTTTTTTTTTTTCTTTACCCATTGTAGTGCCTCTTATTTCACTGTTTGCTGTCTGTCCCCAGCGCCAAAGGAAACGGTGATCCATAATTCTCGGTGCTGCCCAGCCTGCTATAAAACTGCTCAGTGTGAAACGTAATATGCAAAAACCTTTTTCTTTTTTTTTTTCCTTTTTTTTTTTCTTTTCTTTTTGGCAGGCTCTGGAAAAGGCCTGTTTCCTGGCAGGAGAAAAAGCCAGCCTTGGCTTCAAGCAGCCACTGACAATTCCCAGCATATGGTAAGAGAGGGAGCTTCCGCCTACCCCATCAGGTAAGTGCCATCTTCCTTACTACAGCAATGATCGATGTCACGCTTGGAGAGTGCTGGCTACTGGGAGAGGAGCCAAGCGGCCAACTGGCCATTACAAGGGAACAGGTCAGGGTGGACAAGGCCTCTGGGTGAGGAAGGCATGCTAGCATAAGCATGCAACCAGGAAATGTGGTGTCTTAATGCACCATCATGTGCTTTGGGTTTTTGGCTCCACAATCGAGTTTGAAAGGCTTATTTTGCTTACACTAACACTTGGGTTTAAGTGCTTTTGAAAGGTGAATTGGAGCTTTTTTTTTCATATGCCTTTCAGAATATAGAGTGTTCTTCATGTGCCATTTCTTCTCTCCTTTCCTTTTTCTTCTCTTTTTATTTTCTCTTCCAGTGTCTCTTCATGGCGTTTTTATAACGAGCTTTCCCTCTTTGCCAAGAAGAAGACCTGATCCCACATCCTTTCCAGCTCTGCTCATTGACTCCCTGTTATTTTGGAGCAGTCCACCACAGAGGCAAGCGCCAAGGCAGTTTCCTTACAGTAGCCCCACTTTTGCCCCCTTTAGACCTGAAGAATGATTCAGGCCCAGTTTGGCCTCTGGACCTCCTTCCCCATCTTGCACAGTGCTCTACAGAATAACATGGAGGTCTGGAAACTTCATAGCTGCAAACTGAAGACTGCATGTGGCTGCAGTGTGCCTGAGAGGGGAACAAGGTCTCGTGCCATGATGTCACCCTCCACAGAGGGTCCATAGGTCAGGGGACAGGGCAAAGAGCAGGCTCCAGCCCCCTTGGCATTTCCATGAGATGGGCTCTGTCTCTGCCTCTGTAAGGCAGATCTGCTCCTCAGGCTCCCAGTGCAGATAAATACCTTCGAAGCACCATTGAGCCATTAAGACCTGGTCCTCAGCTGTAAATCAAAACAGCTCCATAACACTTTTTTCCTCTCACCTGAGCCCTGACCTAGAGGGACCACATCTAGTGGAAAAAGGGTAATTCATTCTCCATGCTCACTCAATCCATAGACGCTCGGCCAAGGATGCTGATTATTGCTAACCGGGGTGCTGTTTTTTATCATACTGGCAGGGCTAAGAGAGCTCTAACTCATTTCACATAGAGCTCTGAATAGCCATTGCCTGGTAGAAAGTTTTGGTGAGACCAAATTGAGCTGTTCTCCATTTATCCTAATGAGGACTGTGCACTTTGCAGCTCATTCTCCAATACGGAAATAAACTGTCAGTGACTTCTCTTCTGGCACAGATTGATCTAATGCAACTGCCTCAATGCACTCTGCTTTTGCAGACGGTTCCAGTGCACATTACTGTCATTTCTGATGTCCTAAAAGCTGCTGCCTTTCCCCTCCCATGCTCTTAAATGCCTTAAATGCTCTTAAAAAGTTTGGTGACACTTTTACGGGTGATGGGGCAAGGGTCACAAGCTGAAACTTTGCATGCCAAGAGATGCAACAACAGATTCCCATGTCTAAGAGGGAAGCGGGATCTGATTTCTTTTGTCAGTAGGTTCCTTGTTTCTGCCTCATAATAAATAGAAAGAAAGATGCAACCTGTCTTAAATTAAATTCAAAGTTTTCTGATTGCTGTATTAATAGGCTAAAGGATCGCCCAAGCAACCACATCTCTGTCTGCCACATGAAATCAAGCTGCAATAGGAATTGTAATATAGGAGGTTACTTTCTGGAACCCATTGCAAAACACTTAGCTCAGCCATGGATTTCCCAGTCAATACCTGTGTGCCAGCAGTGACCAAAAGTACTACAGGGTGGTAAATGAGGAGTAGAGCCATGTCCATGAAATTATTCAATGGGTGCTGCAGATGGCTGTGTATAGCTGACCAACAAAAAAACAAATAAAACTCATTTACAAGTGCCTGAATTCATGGCAAACAGATTTTGTGCCCCTCAACTTGAGATATATGGGTGTTCATCCTGTACAGATGTATTAACCTGTTGATCTAAAGCCAGAATATTAGTCTCAAAGGAAATGCTTCAGTTTGACCACTGCTTTAATACCAAAATTCTGGGCAAAGTATGTGTTTTAGAAAGGCTATAGTATGTTATTAACTTTTTCAGAATTTTTAAAAGTGAGTTTCAAGTTTTGAATGTAAGGTCTTTCATTTTTGTATTATCTGGTTGTTTTACATCACTTTATGATACACAAGTCAAAATGTTCTGTAGCATGACAAGCGTAATATGCTTTGATCCAGAAAAACAGAAAAGCTACTATAATGATGCTAAGTAATCCTTTTGGGTTTGAAGTAAACTAAATAAGATAAATATTTCCAGAATTACATTTTTTAATGTACTCCTAATACCATTGGCACAACATGAAACATTTACTATTAAACTGAAAAAAACCCAGGTATTTAAAACAACAAAAAAATCCATCCCATCATGTTTCTACACAGAATGTCCACTTAGTCTAATTAACTACAGCTCCTGAGCATCGGTGAATGGATTTTCATGTTTAACAACTTCTGTGGAGTTCAGCAAGAATGATTATTTCTTTTGAATAGTCATGCTTAAAGAATATTGCTGCCCATCATACGGTATTCAT
Source organism: Eurystomus gularis (assembly GCA_013400335.1). Taxonomy (NCBI): domain Eukaryota; kingdom Metazoa; phylum Chordata; class Aves; order Coraciiformes; family Coraciidae; genus Eurystomus; species Eurystomus gularis. The sequence continues at coordinate 317,638 of VZZY01022446.1, forward strand.
TACTTCTTGGTTTTGAAAGTCTGTCATCCACACAGGGAACAGGAATGATTCCATATGACTTAGGTGACAAATCATAAAACATAAAAAATGAATAGCTTACAGCTGTTGGGACTTTTCCTGCTGCAAACAGTTTCCTTCAAGTTAATATTTCCTCATGCTCCTAATTTTCCAAAAATGGCAATCCAGATGTTCCAGCTGCACAGTACAGGTATCTGCAATGCAATCAGAATCTATGGAGAAATCACCAAAGAGCTTCTCTGCTTTTCTTTTCTTCTTCCTCTTTCCTTTCTTTTCTGTTGGTTTTTTTTTCCTTTTCCTCAGCAAGAGTAAAACTTGAGCATGGCCAGGTGTTTTCACTTCAGAGGCTCCAATGGCAACAACAACTCCAGCGCTTGGAAGCTAACAAATTTGTTGTGTCACAATTGATAATCAACTCTAGTAAAAGAATGTCCAAATCAATTGAGCTTTAGCAAGGGCAAACTGACTGGACACAGCCAGGCTCCCAGCAAAAGTAGGCCAAGCTTGATAAATTTGCCCTTATTATAGCTATTGATGTTTAAATTTCTTCAGGGATGTTGTTACATGGGTGCCTAGTGGTGACAGAGGTACGATGACCTCCTTCGATCCTTAATCTACACCTGTTAGTTGGCTCCCTAGTTGCTTGTGAGTATACTCAAGCTTAAAGGTTAACAAAAGAAAAACAGGCCAAGTTTACGCGACTGCAGCAACGGATCAATGCAGAGTAAATAACCTTCTCTGTCTTATTTCCCCAAGCATTATTGATCCAAGTTCTTTGTTCTTTGTCATGTTTCTGTCTTCTAATCCCAGGGGACACTAAACGATCGGCTCATATTGGACATGTTAACTGGCACATTATGACAGCTACCATTTTGTCACTCAATGTGGTGCTATATATAAAGAACCCTCAGTTCAGGGGTTTCTAAGCCAAAACGAGGCTCAGATACCTGCTTTTTTCTTTCGACTTCCTTTGTTTGCTCACCTCTGCCCCTTAGGTATTTTATCTAGAATAACACTAAACGTTGGGTTTTTTTTATTATTATTATTAATTGTGGCTCCTAAAATTCCCCCATCCTTAAAGATGGACAATAACCCAACAGTTAAAAATAATAGACACTTTTGCAGCATTCAGTGCACAGCAGGAGTTTCAGGCAGCAGCAAATGCTGGTATCAATTCCGACCTGTCGGGGCTTGTTGTTTTTTATTTAGGAACAGGAGCCCTTTCCTTTCATTATCAAGGTTACATTTAAAGGATATTGTGCTTTCCTAAGTGTTCTCAATGGATTTCTATGGGATATTACAGATATCATTCTATCCATATTGAGCCCAAACTCTGTCTTTCAGCTGTGCGGATGCTCCTAGTGCCTTAACAGCTCTATAAACTTGCAGATTTGTGGTGGAAGTCTGTGTTCACTGGGAGACTATTGGATTTCTAACAAAATTAATTGGATTTCCTTCCTTATGAATGCTCCCTCTACTTGCCTATCTCTGAATAAAGACTTGCCAATAATAACTGCCAGAATTATAAATAAAAAAAAAAAAAAGGAAAAAAAAAGAAGTGAACTTGGAAGGCATGGCAACCTACTATTGCTTATTTAGTCTTCCTCACACTTTATCTAGGACACAGAAAAAGCCTATTCTAAAAGAAAAAGCTTTTCCCTCCTGTGCCAAAAAACTCCCAGCGAGGGATCCAATCACTGAAGTAAGTGTTGCGTGCCTTTCTGTCACAGCCTTGGAGAGTCCATCGTCTGAATAGTATCATATGGATTTAAGACTCCAAAATTCATAAGGCATTTCTGGGTCTGTCTGGCACTTAATTGACAGCATGATATGGATAGAGGGATTTGGACTAGTTTTTAAAACCAAAAAGAATCGATAGTCAGAAAGTAAATTCCTGCCTGTTTCTCAATGTATGGCATTTCACCATATTAGCCATCAATAAACACCGTGCAAATATACTCTGTCCAGTGGACAATAATAGCATTATTACTTTCCTGCCACAGAATCTTATCTTTCTTTAAGTCAGCTGAGTCAATCTGTTCTTTGAACAGGTATTTTTGTTAATGCAAAGAAATCCAGGGGAAAAAAGCCGCTGTATATTTCAATTGAATTTCAAGTTCCTTCACGTCTCCATAGCTGATAATTAAACCAACTGACCTGCTTCTGCATCGAAGCCTGCAGGAAATTAAGCAGATAATACTCATTAGGTAGATAGGCTTTTGGGGATAGTTTATTAAAAGAAAAGAAAGAGCCCCCAACCAAACAAATAACATTGAACTATGAATCTCAGAGCAGCCTCACCACTTGGCTCTGGGGTTCTCCTCCATTTTTCTACCAATTGCAGTATTTGGAGAAGTGTTCGAAGGAACTTTTGAAAAATGAACCAAAAAAGGACTTTTGAAGAATTTGTCTCAGTTAGGCTTCGTCATTCAAGCCTAAAACCCAACTCTTTTAAAGTAGAAATAGATTATTCTAATATTAATCTTTCAAAGATGATGTTACCACTTTTCTGTTTTCTTTTTTTTTCCTTTATTTTTGTTCTTTTTTTTTCAATTCAAACCACTAAAATATGCTAAAACTGTGTACTGCATGTATAGAGAACCCCTCATGGGATCTGAAATTATTTTGTTTTCCTTTTCAATATGCTGAAAAGATTCTTAGAAGACTTACTAATCTCCACAAAACATTTGCATTTTTCTGACTTGCTGGAAAACTGAAAAATCCAGGGGTCAACCAGATTTAATGGTTACTATTTGTCTTTCCAGCTGTAATTACTTTGGGGGAAAGACCGAGTATTTTAATGTGTTTAGACTATGCCTAAAATGTCATAATAAAATCTAATTATTAATAAAATGGATATGTAAATATGGGAGATCTGTTGTACGTGGGCAATACGTGTTACGCCAGTGAAACCTCTTGCTCCATATCTCCAATCAGTATGAAGGTCTTTTATGCTATGGTTAAATATGACAAGAGTTGTGACATTGCTATCCCTAAAGGGTTGGCTGTCTGCAGAATGGACACACACAGTCCACACATGCACAAGAAATTTAAGATTCCCTAGAATAAAGAATTTCCTCTCTAAGTGAGATACAAAGGTATTTTCTTTCACAAAAGTGCATTGCCCCTGTCCTGCAGGTGTCAAACAGCATCTCTGTTTTGCATTCATATAATACTCTTAAGAGTGTTTGAATTTCTATTTATTACTAAGCCAGTTCACCTCTACTGCTCAGTAGGACGTTCTGCAAACTGAGCTCACTGATGTGGTGACATCATTCTGTTAAAAATAAGCCATGGTGGCATATGTGTGATGAAAATTAATATTATTCAAAAGAAAATTATATTTCCACCATGCAAAGCTCTCAGTATGTTTGAAGTGTGTATTTAAAGGAGCCACTCTGCTGTGAGAGAAAAGTTATATTTCACTATAATATTTTTACGTGGCTATAAAATACTACACAAGAAACCCTCCCAAATGATGGCTTGTTTATTTATTAATTTAGCTTTTTAAGCTGTCAGCAAAGAGATGCCGTCAAATTCCCTTGAATATGGAAGATGTTCAGCTTTCCCCATCTTGAATTCAGTCTCCTTTCAGAGGACAGATCTCTGGTGCGGAACCAGGTCTGCATCCCAATATTTAGAATTTCAGCTTTTCACTCCTTTTAGGTGCCAGACCAACACCTACCAAACTGATACATTATGGGGACAGGCTATTTTAAGGATGCAGCGATGAGCAGTTGAAGGCTGGCTTTTCTAAAGGTGTTGCAGTGGGAGGTTTTGTTTTGCTTGCTTTTGTTGTTTTCTCAACCTGGCCTTCACCTCTCTATAGTACACTCTGATGCTCTGAATTCTACCAATTTTGCAGTTCATACCATTTGTGCTTTGATAGGCCAGCAATAATATTCTCAGAAATCTTCAAGGAACAGGACTTAGCAGCCTGGAGTCTTCCTTACAAAGGGAGAAGTTTTGGAAACTGTGAAAAGTCTCACAAAACTGGTTAGCAGACTCTAGGCTAAGTGCTCAACTAAGTAAAGAGTGGGGGAAAATAAGAGGTGATGGTTCCTAAATCAGATAAGCAGATTCAAAGTGTATCCATTGTTGTGGTTTTTGTTGGTTTTGGGTTTTTTCGGGGTTGGTTTTTGTTTTTTTTTAATTTCTTGAGAACAGCTGAGAGGATTCTCAGTTTCCTTCAGGAAGTGCTGGGAAGTTCAGCTGACCTTGAAAAGGTTGATTTCAGAGTTTTCCACTGGCAAGTGGGTCATTAGGTAAATAACTAGAGAGACAGATGTGTCAGAAGCTCTTAAACTTGTCAGGAAAGATACTTTGCTTCTTCCTATTGAAGCTAACTGCGTTCAGTACTGTATAACGTACTTCTGATTTTCCTGGTTGAAATAATGAGACATTGTCACGGCCCTCGGGGTAAACTGATGTTCCTCCATGGAGTATCATGGACTTAGGCCGATTTGCTCTAGCTGGAAAAAGGCTCTGAGCTTTATACACTAAGATAGACTTCTTTCTGGAGCATGTATGGCTTGACTGATTTGGGATCTTGGAGTTTATTGTGATGTTATTAGTAATATTCCTTCTTTCCCCTGTACTTAAAAAGGACCGTTCCATAAATAAAGCTTTTAGACTGTTCAGCAGATTTACCTCCTGCCCTCCCAGGCACACCCTAACCTCTTCTAATAATACAAATGTTATCTTAGTCTAAAAAGTTATTCTTGTCCTTAACGTGTATTTTGTACTCTTGTCAAGGGCCAGAATGGAAAGAAATCAGGGTCAGTGTAAGGAAGGGTCAACTGAGCACGAAAAGATTTCTTTGCCTTCATGTAACGTACAAATTGGGATTGTTAGAACAAACAGGCACCAGTGAACCACATTATTCATAACACTTCACAGTTTTCTCATGGAAGCCGACAAATGTGCATTGCCTGAACATATTTTGTTAATTCCTTGGGTTTTTGCTATGAATACAGCTGAATAATTTCAGAGCATTTTCCTGTCAGTAATGAGTGGTGCTTTGTAGCTTCCCTAGGATGCACACTACTACTGGTTTGCTCTTTTTATGGATGGGTAAACTGAGGTACAGAAGGGAAAGAACAGGTCAAGTGCAGGGCTATGGAATTAAAAGCAATCTTGACAATTTTGAATTACTACCCCATATTCTAGCAAAATGCTAAAATCTCATACTAATGTGGTTCCTCTTTTATTGAAAGCATGGCATTTTGGGGAAGAATTACTAAACATAATTAAAACATGGCAAAGTATTTTTATATTGCTTAATGAGTCTTTAGATGCTAGAAACCTTTGGACCATTTGTTTGATCTTCATATTTAAACATGATTTTAACAGTAACAGTTCACCCGTGGCACTAAGAGACATCAGTTGCAGAAAAACACACTAATACGGACCAGAGCTGAATTAAACTGTGTTGATGGAGATAACCAGTTGCATATGTTTTTAGTTAGCAGGAGCCAAATCAGATAACCACCATACAGAAACACTGGGCCTGATGGATTTCTTTCTTTTTTTTTTTTTTTTTCCTGAGAGAAAACTGGATTGCAGCCTGATTCTTGGTTACTACCTTCGTCCGTTTATACTCAGGAATCAGGAAAATGAAATTCTGGATAAAGTGAAAAGGTGACTGGAGAGGAAGGAAGAGCAAAGTATGTGAAGGGCAAAGACATAAACATCGGTGCTGCTCTCTTCGTGTTACTAGACAAGGACCTTCTATTGATTTCTCCAGGCATGCTTGCACTTCCTTCCTTCAGTGACTAATGATACGCCCTTTGGGTTATGATGACACTGCATTTCACAGGCCTGCAGGTCGAATACCTGATGTATTCTCTGCCTGCCTCCTACTTTAAGTCATTGTCCTACTCCAAGCCAGGCTCTTCTCAAACGTGAAGCAAATAAGAAAGGGAGATAATTTACGTTGTGCATCCCAGGACCCAGAATAAAATGCAACTCTTTAAATAGGTTCAAACATCGCTGGATATTGTCCGAAGCCTCATTTCCAGTCTGCAGCATAGCATCGAGTCTGCTGTCTTTAATGTTTTTCTCACAACAGTTTCCAGAACTCTGTTTCCTTCTGCAGGAGCCCCAAAGTGCATATGTGTTAGGCACACATTTCCTCGCCCACCTCTGCGTTGGAACACACAGATTTGTTTTAACTTTGATTAACAATCCTCCACAAAAATTTAAAGAAAGAAGTGACTGATTCTTCTCTCACTTTCAGTAAATTAGGAATAATTCCCCTCTCCCTCCCACCCCTAGGCCATGGAGCTAACACAAATAATGTAAAACTGGTGAAGGTGACAGAAGAGTTAGGCTAAAAATGAAGAAGCCTACTGCCTTCAACACAGAATATGGGGCGCAAATTATATCTCGGCCTATTTAATTGCCAAGCAAAATGTGGGACAAGAACTCATGGGGGCTCCCAGTCACCAGCAATATGAAGCATTTGTTATAAGTAGCCCGTAATAGCTGCTCTGGCCAACCTCTTTCTCATGTTCAAGAAGTAAAAACAGCAGGAGACTTTAAAAAGCGTGAAGAAGAAATACGCATCTGATTTTCATTTACTTTTAACAAGAGTTTGTCCTATCGCAAGCCTATGTGCCTTTGAACATATCAACCTATATTCCACCAGCAAACTAGATTTTGCATAATGAACGATCTGAGCTTTCCCAGTAACCACCTGGAAGACCAGTAACACCACCAGTGAGAAATTCAAACTAATGCACTGTAACCTGCAAATCACTGATTTGACAGAAAAGGTTTTTTCATAATATCCAACACTTTTGTTACCATCTGTGAAGAACGATACATTTGTGAAGCCAGAGATCCCATCATTTAATGTACAAAATTCAGGAAAGCAATCAGGATGGCTGAAGAGCTCATGTTTGTAACAAAATGTAGCTGTGAGGCTTTTTCTTGAGTGTCTTGTGATGTAAATGGGAATTACTAGTCCAGAGACCTAATTTACAGCTCTGATTTTAAATTTCCAGGCTCCCAAGAGACTACTGTGACTTAAAAAAAATCTTAGAGGGCATAGAAATACATTCCTAAAAGCCTAAAAAAAACATTGACATTGAGAAGCCTCCAGACTTCTTTCCACGATTTCCTATTCTTACAGAATATTTAGTACTGAAAACACTCTAAGTAAGTGTAGACACGCTGTCCCTGTCTCACCCTTATTTGGGCCTAAATCCTCCCCCAGAGTAGAAAACTATTTCTTAGCTGTAGTGGAGAGCTGCCTTTGGTTCAATAACAAGCATTTGTTTCCTGAGCTGCATAGTATTATGCCGTGGTTTTGTCATGTGTTGATAGGAAAGCCTGATAAGTAAAGCTTTGCTCTGGTCACTAGATAAGACCGTGCACATTCCTTTTCCTTTTCCCCATCTGCCCAAAACACATTGTCCAAGGGAGTATTGGGTAAAAAAACCTGCAACCCCAGCATTGTGGTCCCACTTGTTAGCCTTGGCAGGAGTATGAGTTTGGCTGGACACCACAAATTTTGGTCTCAGGGCAGATGGACTAGGATAGATGGGACAGAAAAAGAGCAGGGGAACTTTCCAGACACTATTCTGGATGCTGAACAGCAGATTACAGAGGTTGCTAAAGCACAGCACCTGCCTATGTCAAACTCCAGTCGCATGCCAGGCACTGTTGGAATGAACAAAGTTATTTCAAGTGGTGAGGAGTCATGCCCAGGCATCACGAGCAATTGTTCAGGCTGTGTCCCCTCCTGCCAGGAAGGCCACCCATTGCATCCTGGATGGCAACCACCAGTTTAGTTGCTGGTGCTGCTGCTTCCAAGAATGGAAAGGTGTCTGATGCCAAAAGTCTCAAGAGACAAGAAGACTAATAAACAGAAAAGGGATTCGTTTTGTGCCTCCATGCAGCCAAATTTGACAGGAGGAGTGTATTGTTTGATATTTAATGAAAAAAAGGTGGTCAGGCCAAGGCAATATTCAAACCAGTAATACATGATTCCATGAAGATACCTTGCCAGAGGCCAATAAAATGAAAACACAAAAATCTGAGGGCAATATCTTAATTCTGTTGTTCTTGGAACGTTTTTTTTCTGTTTCATTCATTTTCCTTTCGCTGCCACTGTTAGGAGGTGCTGGATGGATCCTTTAAACATGGTACTCCAGAAATACATTGCGCCAGCTGATAGAGAAATAAGTTCGCACACAGGGAATTCCTGAGCCGATGGTTAGTTATAAAAATATTATTGAAGAGCCAAAATTATGTGATCCTTCTTGGAACAAAAAGACCATGAAAAACAGCAAGAATTTGCCTGTTCTAGAAATCGATGCCATCTCTTAATATCCAACAGACTTCTCAAGTATCTGGTGTGATTTTTTAAGTGAAACATATGATAGCAATGGAAAGCTTAATCAAGTTTCCTCAGCTTGCTAATTAGTCATTCTTTGTTTTTTCTTCCGTGCTTTGCCTCACAATTGAATGTGGCATAGACGTAAATCTGGGAGATTTGTGTTGGTTTTGACTAGCTCGTAAAACACCTTTTTCCATATAGACACACAGATTAAAATAAGAAAGAAAGGATGTCAGCCACATGAAAACAATGAGGAGTGGTTGGACAGAGGATCTGACTCTTTAAAATCAGTATGTTTATGATGTTATGACTGATGAATTACTAGGGATGTTAATTGTAAAGCTCTGGCTCTATTGGCATGTTTCGCAGACCAGGATCGGGAACTATTTCATCTAACTGTAATTTTATTTCTTTACCAAGTGCCTGATCATGAGAAACAATAACTGTCAGCAGTATAAATTCTCACAGGACTTTGAAGATTTACTCTAACTACAGATCTGTCCAATATCTCTCAGGATCAGTCTCTACCTGTCCCAGTCTGAGATGTAATGTTGCTGTAGACTGTAACTGTTTACAGAAGTGGGAGCCTTCAATGGTGTATGAAATCATTCCTATTCCTCCACAGTAGTTTGTAAAGTTTCCAAAGAGCTTTCCAGGCTTTCTGGATGAAAACCACTATATAAATGTAAGATGCCATTATTATTTATTGTTTCAGTTTGACAGAAAGATGGAGGGTTTCATTTTGACTTTATATTTCCATCTCCTCTAGACTTTGACTTTGTTTCATAACTTTGTGACATGCAGAATATCCCTTTGTATTCCTTCCAAGCTGTTAAGGCAGACAGGTTGGAAATGCTGCAGCCACAAGTAAGTGTTAAATTAGAGCAATTTTTGATGATGATTTGTGTGCCCATCACATTGGTGATCATACTAAAGGTCCCAAGCTTCAGTGTCCTGTAACTGAGACTGGCTGGTTCAGGATATTCCAAAAAGGAGCAAAAAAGCCATTTGTGACTAGTTATGATCCAATAAGGAGCAAGAAGCTCATTTTTTACTAGTTCTGAAAGGACCTTACAGACAGGGAAGTTTCTTTTATAGCCTTACATTCCTGCTTACCTTGGCCCTTCCAAGTATTTTCCAAATACTACTTTATATTCCTTTGAAACACATTTCTTTGCTATCTTTTGTAGCAGTAATTGCTGTAATGATGGGAATGAAAATGGGAAACACAAATAGCAGGAAGTGACCTGCTGCTAATGTGAATACCACAGAGTTTAGCCGTGGTTTGTATATATCTGAAAGGCAAGATATCCACCTCATTATTTTCTGTTACCCCTCCCGCAAATATTTATTTTTCCTTTAATTCATCCTGTAATATTTTGGGATGGGTAACCCTCTTGTATCATTTTGCTATGCAATATTATTTCTTCTTGAATATTTAATTTCATAACCTCCAGTAAGGTAAATGCTAGTTGCTTCTATTTCGAGCAAGCCCCAGCTTTGTTTACCACGGGAAAAACCTGCTGTTTGGTATGGCTATTCTGCTTGAGTCAGTTGAAGTACTGTTTCAATTCACTGCCATGTTAAGAACCCTTTAGAAGAGTGGATGAGAGACTCAGCTCTCATCCCATTACCATCTTTATTTACTCTAAAATGCCTCTGAGAGAGAGAGAGAAAGACTCCCTTATCTCTGAGTTGTGCAAACACAACGCTGCACATTGATACAAGATCTGTTGTGAACCATATAGAAAAACTGCTGGTGAGTGGAATCCCAAGTATGTGAATCCAGCAGGTAAAACAGGACTGAAAATATTGGCTGAGGTCTATAGCTGTGTCCCAGAGACCGTGGGAGAAGACAACTGCTTATGCGGTGCACAGTAGTGAGAAGAGAAGAGACCTAGCGTAATGAGTACCATAACTGCATTAATATCACTAATATCTTTAACATGGGAAAAAAAGAAATTAAAGAGGGGGTGTGCTGTCTATCTTATTATGGGGCCATGTAATCTCCCAAATGCTGAGATACTGATGTAGATTTTTTGTTGTTGTTTTAATCATAATTGCTGTAGTGTCAAATGGGATTGTAATGAGAAGTGGAGTTGTTAACAGAAAGTTCACCATTTTTGGAACTTTTGTGAGATAGTGTCAAATAACAAGTTTTTCTCCCCATGTTTTTCCCACTTTTGCAGCTGCCTCTTCATTTCCTGGTTTGGAGACTGACTCAGAAAATAAGACATCAAGCATTAAAATTAGCTGAAAAATAAAGGGTGGAGATGTGAAAAATGTCAGAGACTTTGCATTCTACTTTTCATGAGCTTTCAAACTTTTTCAACATTTCTTGTTTAATACTAGTTGTTCCAGCTACTTTTAGAAGGCATTTTGGAAGACAAGAGGCCTAGATATTGCAGACAAGAAGCCTAATGACTCGGGGCACAGACAACCGAAAATGAATTTCAGATGTTCCAGATGCCTCTGATAAGGCAGAACCTGGTGTTTCATCAGGGTTTTTTTGTAATGGCCACTGACAACAATATTGAGGCTGAGACTGTGTAAGATGTGGACTAAAGTTGGATGAGCACAACTGTAGGGCTGAAATATTTTAGATCCATTTTTCAGTACATTTGTGTGCTGTGCACAGTATGTGTTTGATGTGGGCTAAAGGCCACTTTCCCTTCAAGACTACACTGAGATGGTTTCAGTTCATGAACATTCACAATTATTATACTCGTATATCACAGCCTATACTCATCCCTGCAGATCAAAATGGGAGTAATTTCTAATTCACGGGAAATTACTTGTGCTACCTGTCTTCTAGATCTACTCTGTGATCTGCAAAGTACATGTAATGTTATAATTCCTCAGCAGAGAAGGCCAATTCTATTTTTATTTGACTTTACTGTGAGCCAAACGGGAGTGCCTAAGCTCTTGCACAGAGCAATGAAAAGTCTAACTTATGATCTCTTTTGAATACCTAAAGGAAGCACCTGATTTCAGTGGCCTGGCTGTAGGACAGAGGGACAGAAACCAGCTCTGAAGATCATTGTGGGAAGTTCACTCATTTTCTAGGTATGTTCATCTTTCTCTGTTAGCCCAGAGGACTTGGGGCTAGCAGATTTCCACCCACTTCAGCCCACTGCCTCAGGTTACATTAAATGAAGCCAGACCTCAGATGAGCAGTCTCAAAGGGGAAAAAAAATAAAAATTAAAAAATCAAAACCATACACTACTATGCCAGTAAAGCAGCAAAGAAATAAAGGAGGAAAAAAGTGATATTTCTCTCGGTATCTCTAGGACAAGAAGTGCAGCTCACGGAGTATTTCCATCCTCCAACTGCTCCCTCTGCTGCCTGCAAGACAGTTAGAGGGGAGCTGGGAAAGCTGCGTGGTCTCTGTGTGGCTGCCCAGGTGGGCTCTACCTCCCTCTTCCTCTCTCCGCTCTCAGCATTAGAGATTCCGACAGTTACTAGATAAAGTTAAAGACTCATGTAGTGATCTTCACACTAATTGGACTGTAATGTATAGCCTCGGTCAAGCAAATCTCTCCCAGCACTCCTCTCCACAGACGGCAATCAAGCCATTTACAGAAGATGCATCGGCTGCTGGGACCCTGGAGTAACCTTAAACTGCACTGGCCTTTTAGCAGAAAACACAATTAATTTTGATACTGAAGGGCAATTAGGACTGGGGTTAAAATAAAAAATCTTCTGAACAGAGAATGTCAAAGACTGGGAAGGAAACTATTTCCCTTGTACACTGTGTTGAAGGTCTGTAAGCACAGCAACTGTCAGCTCACGTTAATTCAGATCACTTTGTAAATCCCCCGTTTTGACAGAAGAAATGTAAATTCAGATTAATAAGCACCATGCTCAAACGCCAGTAAGACTGATTGCCGTTTTCTTTAAGTCTTTGCTGCCAGAATGAGCACAGCTTCTTCTCATTCTTGCTGGGGAAACCTGCTTTATATCCCAGAATTTAGTGAAAAAACCAAATGCACTTATTTTGTTCTGTTTCATTTCCAAAAGAAAATGGTCTCCCAGCTGACGCTCTGCAAATCGCAGCTCAGAGCAAATCATGTCAGCAACTCATAGAATTGAATCATAAAATCGTTTTGGTTGGAAGGGACATTTAAGATCATCAAGTCCAACCATTAACACAGTATTGTCAGGTCACCACTAAACCATGCCCCTCAGCACCACATCCACACACCTTTTAAATACCTCCAGGGATGGGGTCCCCACCACTTCCCTGGGCAGCCTGTTCTAGGGCTTGACAACCCTTTCTGTCAATAAGTTTTTCCTAATATCCAACCTAAACCTCCCTTGGTGCAACTGGAGGCCATTTCCTCTTGTCCTATCACTAAACTTGATAAACTTCTCTTTAGAAGCATAGATGTTCACAGTAATACATATCTACATGCCACCACATGCCCTAACAAGGGAGTCAAAATTTTGCAAATGCAAGGCAGCCAAACTTTTGGCCTCACCTACGCAAACTGTTTAGGTCCATGCCACTCTCTGTAGCTCAAGTTAATGCATCAATTGTGTTGAGTTATGAAGTTTTTTTCCTCCCAGAACAATCAACTGAGCACTCACCAGAAGTCCCTGAGTGTCATTGGCATAACTCAAGCACCAGAAAAGCCATGCTAGCACAGAAAGGGTGGCAATATTCACAGTCAAAATTTTAATTGCCTTTTTTTTCCCAAGGACTAGACATAAAAGTAGATGCTCAGGAATCATATGTGAAATCCTGATCCAGCAACATTTAATGTGCAAGGATTTCAGTGGGATCAGCCAAGAATTGTTAGTGAAGATATTTTAGGGGACAAATACTGAGTGAATCTGGTCATCTGTACATGAATATTTGTCAGCGACACCTCAAGAAAATGTGGACAGCTTCAATTAAAATAATGTACACACACACACAAAGCCAAACTTCTCATCAATGTATGAAAAAGCAATGAGAGAAATTTTAAGAGTTTTACCCCTAGATGGTACCCAGCAGGAAAGATCAGCACAATGCTTGCAACTAACTGTCAGGCCATTCCACCATGGCCGGTGACTCCCAGATTCTGATCTTGGCTGGTATTTGGCCCTTTTTTTGAATGCAAACCTAACCCTGCCAGTCTGAGGAAATGGGATTTAGCTCTCCAGGACAGAAATGTATAAAAAAAAGTCCAGGATAGCAGGGAGGAAGCTGTAAAGATGCTGCAGTCTTTCCCACACATGAATTCAGAGAAAATTGGGGCCAGGTGAGGTGCTGTCCTCCCCCCTGCACTGCCAGTGACATTGCTACAAGCCCTGTCAGCAAATCAGAAAACTTCAGCTAGAATGAGAGAGATGTTAGCTAGGGGCTTGCCTTCAAAAATATCTTCCTGCTTTGGTCCAGGGGTGCTCAGACCCATGAGCTCTCTGGGCTTGGTAGAGGACTTTCGCTCCTCTCTGACCTCCAGAGAGCTAACAGATGTCTGAGCCAAAGAGGTTCACCGTGATAGTCTTGGTGGGGTTTATGACATTTGGGTCCAATTCATGTTGCTGTCAGTGGGTAACGGCCAGACTCTGTTTATATGTGAATTAGCTTTTTAAGAGTTTGTCAGAGAGCCCAAAGCTCATGTCAAATGTTTTTATGCAGCTTGAACAAATCTCAATCTTTAATACCAAGGGAATATTTCCAGGTATGCAGGCATATAGTGGCTGGAAAGAGATGGGGGAGGGTGAGAAGGAATCTTTATGTAGCTAGAAAAAAAATCAAGATGCTATTTCCCTCGATGCTATTGAAAAGACTCATTTTTCTTTGTCTTTCCATGTTCTCTTTTCCATTTACAGGATTCTCCAATCTGCAGTGAATTGTTTTCACATCTGAAACTCAGGCAGCCATCCCACAAGCTGTACTTGGGAAACCACTAACTGATGTTGGATTTACACAGTGGGTAGTTTTTATATGTTTTTCCTAAAAGCAGCATCCTATGGGAATCTCTCAGGGGCAAAAATGGCACAAGAAACACTAACAGCCAAAAGAGCATCTGAGGAGTTCACAGGGCTAAATCTATTGTTTTCAGGGATTGATTCAATCTCTGTTTTGTCAACCTGTTTAAGTTCCAGCACCCCATTCCCACCAGCTACGAGGAAGGGTAAGGAGCCCAGAGTAAACTCATTGGGGCCTTTTAAGTACAGCATGATTCATATTTGTGTGCAGCCTCTGTCATGGGTCGTGCACAGCCCACTGCCAGAATCCATGTCACCCTCTCAATCTTGCGCCAGAGGGGGCAGGTGGACAAGATAACTTAATAGCTCTTACTCATTTGGAATTTCTCTGGTTATGGGGTAGGTCACCTTGCTCAGTGAGAGAGGAAAAGCATTTAAATCTTCAGCCCAAACTCGAGCTCCAATGTAAGCAAGTTTCACAGGGGCTGAACTTGTATTTCTTCTCTTGTTATCTTGCAATTTCTTGAGGCATCCCTTTACATAAGGGTGATGCAAGGGCTTCAGTGGTAATGAAGAAAATAATAATCCACCATGTTCATACAACTGGCATGACAATGAAATCTCTCATCAAGTGACTTGAGTGAGGGACAAGAGCAGATTTAGTCTCTGCAAAGCTTGTGGCTCTATGTCAGCACCAGACTTAACACAGCTTCCCACGTCCACATAGGTGAGGGGTAGGATCGCAGAGCACATCCCATGCAATCCTGCACAGTACTGATGTGCCAACCTGCATGAAATCGTGCAAACTACTTGATTGCTGAATCTGTCTAGGTTTCAGTGAAAACTGGCAAGGATAAGATCTTCCTGTGTATGTTATAATTCCCTTTTCTGAGGGAACATGGAATTAGGAATGTGAGAGTGGACGAGGGAGCAAATAAACATCTACATTTGAAAACAGCTAGCATCAAACCCTATAAAGGTGTCAATAAATTTCCTAACCAGCTGAATCTGAGGCCCTGCAGTTTTACACCCCAAAGCATATAAATATCCAAAATAGTATTTAAATGTTGTGTTTTGGCTTTTTTTCACAGACTTTCCTGTAGTGATACCTAGTTGTTCTAGTTGCTTGTACAGACATCATCATGTAGCTACATGCCAAAATAGACAAAAAAATATGAAAACCACTCCCAGTTTTGAAGCTTAAACAGAATCAGTTTAGCTTGAAATCATAATAAAAAAATTCCCATGTGACCATTTTTCACACACAAAAAAATCACCGTGTATTTCTTTGTTGTAAATATTCAGAATTGTCATTTTTGCACAAACTTCATTAACAAACAATACTCCTGTCACACTTTTCATCCAAAGAAGGGAAATCACCTAAAAACTCTATTTAATTAACCTTTACAGCCCCCTTGTGAGGCATGGCATTATTATCTCTGTTTCACAAATGGGCACATTGAAACACAATGAGCTTAAGCGGCTTCCTTACAAGTAAAACTACATAGCAGGTCAATGGGAGAGCTTGGAATAGATCCCAAATCTCTTGGGCCCTGGTCCCATGTTTTAAGTGCTACAAACCTTCCCTTCTTAAAATGGGTGAAGATTCAGATCACTATTTCTTATTTTCTTGAACCTAAGCTGCTCACATCTGGGATAAAACTCTGAAGAGCATCTAAAAAATGCTGTGCAATTTGAGCATCTAAAATAGCATCTAAGATGGAGAAACAAGCTCTTTCATTTTGTTTAAGGGCTGTACACAAATGTCTCTGGTGGAAAATAAGGAGTCTTTAAGAATGATGTGTGACTTCTAGTGATGGAGCCTGGGTTAGCGAGGGTATTTATTTTTCCCTTCATTAAGAAACAACTTATCATTCCAGTAAAGGAGCTGTTAATGAGTTTGTTCACACTCGCTGAGAAATGACTGCAGGATACTCCTCAGAGAACTTACTCTAAATGCATACATAAACCAGCCAGAGCTCTAGGTACAACCAGCAACCTGCAGAGAGGAAGTGCTTTTGGGGTTTTGCATTTCTATCTGTTTGCATGTTCATTTTTCCTTCTCCTCCAGTTCAAGAGATGTGGGAGGAAACAGTAGATTTGGAGCATGCAGGTTGGATTGTACATTCCTGCAGTGCCGCTGGACTTGCACAAGGGGCACAGCATCAGCTTGAAACTGCCAGTTGGGTGCCTGACGGGGAGCAGGGGAAGACGATGTGCTCTGTCTCCAGCCCAAATAATTTTCTGCCCAAATCATCAGGAGATGGAGATGCATGCATCTCCCATTGCACCCTGTGTTGTGACCCTTCATCCATGGCATGAGATGGCTGCTCTCAGCAGCCCCAGGCTGACACACACCTATCTCCACCCAAGAGAAAGCCACTTGGGTCATGTCCTAACAGTATGTGTGGGGATACACCCACTCTCTAACAGAAGAGGAGGGTAGCAGAGATGTTTTCTTCTGCATGTGGTTTCAGTGTGGCCTCAGGCAGCTGGCTTGGAGCCAGTGTGGTCCTGCACTGGGCAAAGTTTGGGAATCCCCAGTGCTGGAAAACATTCTCCTGGCACCCTTTCAGACACTTACCCTTTTGACGTTACAGTTTTTGAATGTGGGTTAGCACATAATTAGACTGTGCAAAGCTAAAAGAATTACCAAGCAAACGAGGCAGCTTGCCCACCCTTCGGGCAGTTCAGAGATGATCCTCAGATTGCTCCTCACATCCTCAGACTGTTTCCAACAAAGCTGGATGTCTGTGTCTGGGCTATATATATATATATCAGTGTGTATATATATAATCTCCCCTCACCATCCACCTATTGTCCTCCTATTCTTTTTGTCAGCTGTTTTGAGAAGTATTTCCGATTCAGCAGCATGAATAATTGTTGGGGTTTCTTGTTTGTTTGAAAAAATATGGATAACAAATGGCAACATTTGCTCCTCAGGCTCCAATCCTACCCTGAGTAGACCCACCCTGACCTCCAAAACCAAATCAGTAACTTCTCTCCTCTTCATTTCCTCATCCTGTGTCTAAAGCCAGGGGAAGTGGGTTCGACCTTTTGCACATAATCTGACACACGGCACGCAGGGCCGGAAGGCAGAAAATCATTGCAACAAAAGGCCAGAGCTCTGGGTTAGGTAAATTCAGGAAGGAGAGAGATAGGAAATGGCAGTAATGTCGCCAATAGACTAAGAGGATCCTGGCATAGGCCTGGGTGTGAAATATGAGGTTGTCTCTAACAATGACTGAGTAAAAAACTTCAGCCCACTTTGAAACATGACACCAAAGACATTTTAAAAACCACCTTTGGAAGCTAGAAGGGAAGATATTTTTTCTTTGGGGAAGCTAGCCTCAAAGAAAAGCACCTTGTTTAATATCCAAGGCTAGGATAGCCAGGTACAATGGCTAAAGGACCCACACTGTCACATGCCATGATCCTGGGATGAGTTGTCCCACCTGTACCTCACCCTCTCAGCCAAAGGCCATATCGTCACCTTGCTTAGTATCAATATTTGCTTAGCACACAGCCTTATGGATATGCAGTGAAGTTTTGAGCACCTTATACTTAAAGATATATATGTGACCTCTGTTGCCTGTTACTGGCAGTTAACACATTTCTCCTTCAAACACCCTGCAATATACTGAAATGCTTCTCTCCTCCATGTTACAGAGAGCCCAAACTCACAAGAGGAGTCTCTGAGAAGTCAGAGCACTGCTGGCCAGGTCCTGCAGTCCCTGTGCCACACCGCCTATGGGCACTATGCAGAAGGAAGAAAGAAACTTTGGAGACATGACATGGAAAAGAGAAATCCTCAGAAATGTCTCCTAGTTGTCTATGAACAAACCCCACAGTCTGACCAGCCACTCACACCAGAGAGGTCTGCAGAAGGGACCAGTGGCTTGCAGCACAGCCAGTTTCTCCTGTGGTTCTGTTGTGTTGGTTCAGCCATCACCATCTTATGCTCCCATCAGCTGCCTGATCACACAGGCCAATGCTGAACTCAGCAACATCCCCTCAGAAGTCTTCTTTCAGACAGTCTTACCATAGGTTCCTGCAGGTCCAACTCCTCTGCTGCTCTCTGTGGTGCCGGTGTTGCCTGCTGGACACAACGAACCTCCCTCAGTGGCCCTTTCTATGGAAGGATACCACTGAGAGAGGTCAGTAAGATACAACCAGCCCCAACAGAAGCCACACTCAACAGGAAGTTCTTCTAACTGATTGGCTCCTGGTTAATATAGCCCTGGCCCCGCCCACTACCCCAACCACAACCACCTGGGTGAGGACAGAGCCACAGAGACACAGGTGGGCCAGGTTCTGCCTCTGGAACATGAAGCCAATAGGAAAACCAAAACATTTGCTAGGTTGTGAGTCATCCACAGGTCAACTCCAACTTGGGGCCCAAAACTCGGGCCCCAGCACTTCAGGTTCCTCCTAATGTTTCTTTCATTTTGAGCTGGAAATAGCACAACAATATCCTTTGCTAACTACTTTGGCAGCTCCTTGACTGAATCAGGAAGTTCAGAGGTAGACTGAGAGGAAGAGAGAAAAAA
This sequence comes from Eurystomus gularis, assembly GCA_013400335.1. Classification (NCBI taxonomy): domain Eukaryota; kingdom Metazoa; phylum Chordata; class Aves; order Coraciiformes; family Coraciidae; genus Eurystomus; species Eurystomus gularis. The sequence goes on from VZZY01022446.1 coordinate 336,470, forward strand.
ACAAAACAAAACAAAACAAAAACCCCTGGGATCCAGATATCTTTCTCGTTTTTTTTTCCTGAGGTTTTAAAAATTGCTTGATATGAGCTTGATTTGTTTTGCCAGTAAGGGGTTAAAGTTCTCACTCTCACAGAAGTAGGTGGATGTGCTATTAAAGGCAATGACAGTTTTGTTATTAGCACCAATGAAAACATGATCCAGCTCTTCATCACCCATCTACCTCCCAATAATCCCACAGATCCTGAGAGAATATAGGTTCTTTTTGACTGTTTGATGTTTTGCTACGTTGTCCTTGGACCCCATCTGCGTCCTCCACCTGAATTAGAATGAAGTCTCCTTTCTTTATCCTCCCCCGACTTCATTCCCACTGACCCTCTATTCAGCTGATCTCATTTAAGACTGAGTGTATTTTATTTCTTTTACGACTTTGTCTTCTGCAAGAAACTCCCAGGCCTTCCAACCTCATGCCACGTGTGACATTCTGTCCCCATCAAAAATCAGATCATTCCTTCAAAACAAGAACTGGCACCAGGTCAAAGTCCTGAAGATGAAAGGAAGGGTTAAGTTTACTTTCAATATGGGAGGAGGGGTCGGAAATAAATGTCGAGGTTAAAAAGTCCAGATGGTAATTCAACTGTATCCCTGCTATAAACATGATTTGATTTATGGGAACCACTAATGGTATCTCAGTTTAGATCGGGATGGCTTTGCTTTCTCTCATCTGTAGCTTGAAATTCATCAGATTTTTTTTCACTCCCACCATGAATCTTTCACTACAAAGAGATACTCCTATCAAGAATTTGGAATTTCTTTAAAACCCAGCAATTGATAAACCTTAACAATCCTAATCCATGCAAATTACTGTCTGATGCCTTTATTTATACTACCAAGCGGATGTGCTCATTCAAAGCAGTCTAAAAGAGCTTTGACAAGTTCAGTCTTACAGAACTGTATCTCCTATTGCTGTTTTCCCTCTCCTGTCCTTTGGGGATCAAACTGAATCAGTTTTCACTTTTTTTCTGACGTTGCGATTATTAGGTTTCTCAGTTTTGTCAGAAAAATCCATCAGAAATGTTTATCTCATGGGGCAAATAGCAATGGAACAGCATGTTTATCACTTCGAGGGCCATAATCTACAGGCAGCAATGGCCCCAATCCAGTTTGTTTTAAAACACAGAGGCTGAAAAAGAAAAATGCCCATGTCTGAAAAGTGTGATGGAGATGTGCAGAACTGCATTAGCCCTGACACCCATTTCTTTATGTCTCTATATTTTGGCTGTCAGTCATTACATATATGTTGCCTGAAGTCCTTACAGTTTACTACTTCCAGCCTCCAGGAAACAAAACTGTTCGCCTCAAATGTTAACACCTGAAGAAAGGTAGCTTTTCATGGTGGACTTTGCAGGAATCTGTGCCCCCAAAAGTAGTTAAACTAAATTGCAGGCTCCCTTGGGAGGTAAAAGTCACATTTAGGAAATGGTAAGAGGAGTGCTTTTAAAACAGCCATCATAGATAGTCTCTGTATGACCGCATTCATGTTATGTCTGGGTACCCAGTCTGTGTTTAAGACACCTAGCTATAGATAAATGTCCATTTTTAAGCCTATCCAAACAAGCAGAATAATAAGTAGATCAATGTTTACAAGACACATTTTTTTCCTTCATGCATGCCATGGAGAAATAACACAGAGTGCAGCACAGTGAAAAATGAAGAGTGTCTTAGGAATACACCAGCCTCATTTGTTGGGTCAACGCATAATGAAAGAGTAAGCAGGTATTCAGAATCTGAGTTTTACAAGGATTTATAGATGCATTGATTGGCTTTGAATTGCTTGTGTCTCCAAAGACCTTCAACATGCTTCCACCGAACCATCAGCATTTCTTCTAAACTCCTCAGGCTGAGACAATATGGGAGTAAAAGAGAGCAAATAAGCCTCATGGGACAGATAGCAACTAATTCCCCTACTGTGTCACATACAGATACCAAAGTGATGTGGTTACAGAAAGGAATAGTAGAAAATAAAAATGTAGGGTAGGAAAGGAAAGGAATATGGATAGAATAGGACTAGGTATAAAATAGGACTAGGACTAGGACTAGGACTAGAACTAGAACTAGGAATAGATCAGGGACAAACATTTCAGCCAAGTTATTCTTAAAGAAACTTCTCCTTAACAGATTGGAGAGAAACCAATACATAAACTGAAGTTTTCACACAATCCAAGCATGCTGCTTTTCAAGACCTGTAGTCAAATTTGTATGGTGGTTCTGTAGAAGTCTGCTCTTGTCTCCAGCTGTGGCACTGATTTGCTGTGTGGTATTGAGTAAATCATCCCGTTTCATTATAGAGTTGGTGTGCACACAACCTCCCGCCAAAATAATAAAAGGTGAGAAGTCAAAATCAATTTCATTAAGCTGGTACAAGTCAATATTTGGATGCTCTATACTGGGAATGGAAGTGGCTTAAAGCCAACGCTTGAAGTGTAGTTTTAAACGGACAAAATAAAAGTCATCAAAATAAGAAAATTGATTTTGGGAAGTTAAATCAATGTGTGCGCCTGGTACAATTTACACACCTGGTTAAAATGCTGTAAGATATATGCTTACAATCACTAAGTATTGCTATTATTACATGAACGTTGCAAAAAACACTGACTTTTGACTGAAGGTAGGTGCTGAGGTGCCTGGTCTGAGATAAACAAACACAAGGGCCTTGTCTGCATTCATAAGTGTTCTGGTTTCATTTATTTGTTGCACAGCTCCATGTAGCTCTGTAGCATTCTTGTTTTAGTGTAGCCGAAAACTATTCTTCACTGACTTACGTTGAACTAGAATAAATCTGCTTTAACATGCCTTAGGACATTCATTGTGCTTTGTACTGGTAGACCTAAACAGGTATCAAATTAACACTTTCATTTAAATCACTGCAACTCTCTGTGCGATCTTCAATGGAGCCAATTCAGTGTGTGTTTTCTTTAAATGAGCATTTCAAATCTTTTTGGCTGCAATCTGAAGCATCTACAGGAGCCATTAGGATCAGCTCTGTCCATATCACCTATATTTTCCATGATACGTGCAGAGTATTTGCAGAAATAAATGGGAAGATGTTTTTCCCATATGTGCATGAACTCTGAACTCCAAGAGTTCAAGTGGGTTCAGTTGTTCTCCTCAAACTGTCATTCTAGTCCTAATTAGTACATGGTGCCGTGAGCAATTTAAATGGAATATATTAATAGAGGAGAATTCAGAGGAGGAAAAAAAGACGCCCTCCCCCATACCCCTGCCTGCAAAAACTCTTAAATAAACAGGGGATTTCTTAAGGGTGCCTCACACCCTTCCCACCTCCCCCTTTCCCTTAACAATAAAGATTGAGGGTGGGAGATGAAGAAGGTCCGGATGCTGTCTGCCAGGGAGGGTTTCCCACAGGAGGAGATAGCTGTAGACTCCCACTGCTTCCAAGGAGTCGTGGGGGATGGGGGGATGCTGAAACTGAGCCATGATGGTTCAGGGAAGTGCTGTTTTATTTAAACCCTCAAATGGCTTGACATGCCCCTGGTACTTTCACTGCCTAATTATAAATGAAAGGAAAACGGCAAGAGAATCCCCTCCTGTTGACCATCTCCCACTTAACAAGGCAGCACATGTCTCAGTCTCTACCTTTTTAGCTCTGTCCTTGCTTTTATCCTTCTGCTATTTAATCCTAACTCAATTATATTATTACAGCGTGTCACTTTGAGTCACTTTCCCCCTTATTGGCATATGGCTCTTTTCAGATTCACTGCTAATTCTTTTCCAGTGGACTTGTTTAAAACGTACTCATTTTCTGCTTAGACTCTGTGTTATTCACGCATCACATTTCTGCAATGCCTGGCTAGCTTCCTCGGGAGGAGAACGGGAGCCGGGGATCTTCACTCTCTGCATACATTTGCTAGAGTTTCCATACCGAATTGTCAAAACACAAACTAGATGGCAGGAAAGGTGAGCAGCATGCCCTGTCTGTCAGAAATGTGGATAGGAGGCTGCCCTCCGCTGGGTCTATTCCAAAGCCCTGGGCTGGAGTGACGAGGAGAGCTGGTGAATACTGAAAACCGTTTTCTATCAATATCTCTAGTTTTTTCCCCTTTTGCTATTTTTTTCTTTTAGTTTTCAAATGCATTCACTCAGACTCCTTGCGCCCTTTTTGACTTTCCTGCTTGTGTCAGCCAGAACAGAGGCTCTTCCTAGCAAGATGGTCCTGCAGGTTCTAGTTTCCTGGGGAATATTCCAATTGTCCAACCGTTCAAGCTGTCTTCAAATTTGGATATGGGCTACTTGACTGATGACTGATTAAAGAGATGGATCACAGAAAAAAAAAAAATAAAAAGAAGATAATTCTGTGACACTTCACAGGCAGGAAAAGAGGACTGTTTGGAAAATATATATCTTTTTCTCCCCTCTCATGTAGTAGGACAAGGAGATGGTAGCAGCTGAGGCAACCACAATGCTGCCAAATCCCAAACCTTGCTTTCCTAATAGAAAAAAAGAGGAAAAAAAAATCCCTTTCAGGTTTTCCTAAAAGCTTTTTTACACTTAGAAATGTACTGTAATAGTGATTCTTCGGTGTGAAACAACCCCGTTTCCCTTTCATTTGTATGCACACTCATATTCTGGATTGCCTTTTACCAACTAAGTTTGTAGGTGGAATAAGCTAACTAAGGGAAAAGCTTGTTGGTAAACATCCAAATAGATGAGCCCAGGGAGGAATTTCCTGTTCTGGGGGAAAAAAAAAAAAGGAATAACAAATGTCTATCCTCACTTTTCCAAAACCTCACTTACAGGCAGAGAAATGCAAGCCAACTATTCAGGACAAAAGTCTGGAAAATCTCTTTACTGCAGAGGCAAAGACAAAATTCAAAGTCCATTTGTTCAGAGACAGATACTCTCAGATAACAAGAGCAAAACCTTCTGTCTCAAGGTGACCGGCAGTTTGCCCAACATCTTTCTCAAGCTCAGTAACTTCACTGAAGGAAGAGGCTACATCCCTGATTTTTCCACTTCTATACATGTAGCTCTGGAAATGAGTGACTTGAACCCAAAGGTCAAGATCTGTTTTCACAGTCAAAATACATATCTCTATGCTGACTCTTGCAGTCAGATAACTTGCACACTTCTGTGTTACGATAAGGACCAGGTAGTCTGTTTACAAATTCAGGTTGTTGTAAATTGATAGTGGAGTGCCTAGTACACATGATATGAAAAGAGGTATAGAAAATTACAGATGGGGTTGTGGTACTAATACCCATACAAGCAAACCAAGTTGATTTCATTTCTCTTTCCTGAGCCAAATCAAGTGTAATCATTATGGGAACTGTGAATGACTACTTTTCATTTCAAGATTGCACTATAAAGATCACATGAAAAGATGCTCAGGACTTCTGTTAACAGGTTCTCCAGGCTCAGATAGTCAAACACAAAGCATATGAGGATGCAATAGTTCTCTTTATCCTTTAAGTTTTCCTTTCATTCTGTTAATGCAGTTTTAACTTGGTAGCTACATTACTCAGCACCATAACTGCAGTTATAGCTAGCAGTTAAGATAACGTGGTGTTATTATATCAAGAAATCATGCCCACTTCATAGCTGTCCTGAGTGTCTTCTGTTTTCAGACTTCATCTGGGATAAGAGACAGCTAATTCTCCATCCTTTTTCAGGCCGTTGGGTCGGGTTGGTCCTAACCATCATACCAATTTCCCTAAATCCCTCAGTCAACCTGTCTGTCAGAGATAAATTTAGAGTCTATTTATTCTACCTCCTCCAGCTGAGCTTCATTTAGAACAACTTTCCCTTCACAGTAGATTGCAGTCCATGCACCATAAAACTTCCTTAGAAGTTATACTTACTGGTTAATTACCAGAAGCACCAGAGGAAAGAAAAAATCTTGCTAGATTTTTGAAGCAAGGTAGAACTGTAAATATAGGACAAGTCTCTTGTATTTTGTTGTGGGGTTTGGTTTTTTTTTTTTAATAGAGGGGAAAATAATTAATTGATTGCTTTCACCAGACTACCTGTTGTACTATTCGGCACATTTTGTGAAAAGCCCTCTTTGAATCAGATAGTTCTTAATGATTGCTGAGCAAATAAATAGGAAAAACAACAGCCCTGGAAAGCAATTTATGGGAAGAAAGCACTAAGAGGAGGTGAAACCTAAAAAAAGGTACATCTGAAACAAGTTTTGAAGAAACATATGCTCTCATGCAGCAGATTTTTGAACCTCATAGGAAATATGGTGCTGAAATGAGAATAGGTTGATGAAAGGATGGATTTGTTTCTGTGCAATTTCCTGTACATTTGCATGTGAGTATTTCCCCCCTGAAAAAGTCTTTGACTTAGAGGTATGAAAGCCAGGACACCTACATTCCCTTCCCCAGTTTGGAAGTGATTCACATTTACACTGATTACTCTGCTTATCTTCCTGTCCCTCTGATGTTTGTGATAGGTACAATAACGACCAACCTTGCCTTAACAAGCCTGTGGTACGGCTCATCGGATGAGGATATTGTGTTAAAATCCTTGAATTAATGCTAAGGGTGGTTATTATTTTGCAAGATGGGTAGCCCACAAAATGCCACTTTGCTATTTCTAGTGACTGGCATTTGTTTAGCAACACAGAGCACAATTTAGAGGAGGCTTTCCAATTCCTACTGGAGGGGATCAATTTGACAGAAGCATCAGTATCAGGAGATCCTCTGCTAGGAAAAGAACTATCGCTCTCCACTGTCTTTGCCATTTACAGGAAGGATTGGTGCCAGCAATTTGACTTTCATCAGCAATAAAACAGAGAAGAGGAAAAAAAAAAAAAAAGAGTCACAAATGATTCTATAATGTCCTTGAAATTAAATTTAAAATAGCCGTCACTGCCAAAACTCAGAAAAGGACTCATAGCTTTTTTACAGTGCCTACTACAATGTGGATTTATGATTGCCGGAATACTGCTTACTGTATAACAAGTGTAGTATTAAGTGCCATATTGGACTACCATATGGCTACTAACCTCAGAGGTTGGTAGCAACTATCAGTGTAGAAATTAGTGTGCAGAATGAGCCTGAGGATAAAACCAGTTATCACTCAAGCATGCTATATAATTGGCTGTAGCAAGAAACTAAAAAATGTCTCGGAAACCAGATGGATTTGAAATGTTCCATTATTCATAAACACTTTTTTTTTTTTTTTTTTTGCAGCAATACTTGTTCCTTTCCCAAATATTCTGTTGTTAAAAAGAATAATTACCATGCAGAAGCAAAAAGTGAGGAGGATAAAAGTCCTTGCTGCTGGGGGGCGGGATGGCCTTTGTGTTTTGGCCTGGGCAGCCCCTCCTTGCCCGCAGCACCCGGGCTGTGGGCAGCCAGTTTGTGCCAATTTCTGCAGGGACTTCTGCTGCTCTCTTGCCACGGAGAATGACAACGTCGAGGGAAGGAGGGCGGTGGTGTGGGTATGTGTGGTGATGTTATTAGCAGCCCTTCACAGCTGTGGAAACTCATCCTTTACGCAGTGTTTCCCTCCTTTTTGATCACTCAGATGACAACCATTGTAATCTCCCTGACAGAAACTGCCTCCCCGGAGGACACCACGTCCCCGTACGCCCACACACTCTCTTCCTCTCCCTCCTTTTCACCCCAGTCCTCCCACCCTATGCCTTTTCCCACTCCTTCTCCAGCTGGACCCATAGGTGAAGCAGGAAAAGAAAAGAAACAAAAGAATTTTAAAAAATTACAGTTTTTTGGTGGTCAAGAATGGGCAATGATCTTTGCAACTAATAGCAAGTGGGAGCAGAAGGCAGAACTTGAATATGCAGGAGAGAGGCGCTGCAAAATCCACCTAAGCTCAGCTCAGGGCTGGAGAGTGTTTGCATGGGGTGAAGATCAATCCTTTCCTCTCTTGCCCCACAACCAGCCTCTTACAAATGGCTTTTCCCCATCAGCAGAAAGGAGGAGACAATCCAGCTCTTATTTGTATGAAATACAAGACACGTAGGGGACCTCCTGTTCCTATCAGCCAGTTATTTTTCAGTGTTTTTTAAATTCAGCTGTGCTTGGAAGGCCAATTGCAGCTGAAGAAGTAAGCCAACAGACAGTTTCACCTAGCAAAGCAGGCTCAGTGTAGTAGGAAATCTCCTGGTTTGGCCTTTCTCTGAGCTGTATGCTAAGATCAAAGACTGAAAATAGGGATACTTTTAGGATTTGACTTATGGCACACACAGATTTGTGGTAAGGAGGAAAATAAAGATTGTTGAAGGATTTCAAATTTATTTCTATTGGATCCTCAATAAAACCAAAAGGTTGAATATTTTCCATGTTTGGATTTTGGTTGGGTTTTTTGTTATTGTTGCATGGAAAAACACACTCTGGTTCAAATGAAAACTACTGAGAAAATGAAAATATTTCATTACCTTTTCAGATTTGAAAATTGTACAATCAAAGGTATGGTATAAAATGTAAATGAAAAGTTTCAGAATCAACTACACTTTCAAAGAAACCCCTGACTTCCAAATATTTCATTCTGAAAGAATGATAAAAAAAGAATATTACAGCATTGTTAGAATTCATACCTGAAGCAGAACTACAGCAAAGCGATTACCTCTTCCAGAAGTGTTCGATTCCAATAAAACCACAAATAACCATATATCTTTTTCCATCTATTCAGGAAAGAAGGAGGGAAATCCGCCCTACCTCATGGTTTGTGTTTACTGGTCAATGGACCGGCGTGGCTGCTGCAGTGAAATGCAGTTACAAAGGGTTGACTTCACTCAGTTGACCCATGATAGTTTGTGTTATCACATCAATACTGAAACACATTTTGTGCTGGTAACACTCATACCATATTGAGCGCTTCATGTGAAAAGAATTGTATTGATAAATATGTGGCTATGTAAAATAGAGTATCTGCAAGGGCTGACCAGACTTGGAAAGGGAGGAAACCTACTCAAGGATGCTGGTGACAGCTGAGATATCTGCTGCTTGTATATACATCCTACCTTCAGATATGTACATTGACCAAGAACAGTGAATAGCTGATATTTTTTCATAAAACTCATCTTTGAGGTGCAACACTTCCATCAGAGTCAAAATTATGCTCAGAATCAAAGCATGGATGTTCCCTTTGGCTCTGTACTGGTTTTATTCCCTAGTAAGTAATTTATTTTCTTTACTTCTCTGAAACATAGTTTGGTATAACTCACCTGAACTGAACAGTAGTCTTATTCACCTCACTCATCAATTGCCAATAGCTCATTGCCTTTTACTGCTAAAATTTGGTTGTGATTTAGATTCCTTTGTTCATTATAAGGTCTGGGATAAAATGCTGAGAGATTAACATCAAGATATTGAGGAAAAAAAAATGAATGAGAGCACTGGAAGATTAATTAATGCATGATAAAAAGTAAGTTTATCCTTGCCCAGAGGTGAGAGAGTGACCGGGCCATATGACCTTTGCTGTAAAAAGCTATGGGGCTTTGGAAGTTTACTGCATGTGTATCCATGTAGATGTCTTGTTTGTTCACTGTCATTAAATATGTTTAGCCCAATAATGCATAAAAAGCAACTAAGAAAAACTTACAGTGTTAGGCAATGTACGACCAAAGCAATATCTATCCATCTATCTCTAGACAGTATTTTAGACTGAAGTTATGGTGTTGCACATAAAGGACATTTATTTTATGCATTGCCAGCAATACCACTGTAGTGTAAAACACTTATTTTATGGTGTACTGAGTTTGGTGGAAAGTTGCATGAATCTACTAATTCTGGGTCAGCAAGAGAGTTTAAAAGCTTCCATGATCAGCCTGTATCTGACCTGAAATATGCTTTTATCGAGACAAGCTATCTAGAAAATTCAAAAGAGAAAGAAACATAGTAAGGAAGCATCAAAAATTGTTGGGCAAAAGGGTGGGGTGGAATAAAACACCTTTAACAGACACAGTTCTCCTAGTTTCAGAGATCTCGCACAATGGTTTTCAAGCATAAATGTGCCTTTGGCCCTGGTACGGAAGGAACTATCTTACTTTCAAAGGTACTACTAAGAAAAGTAATTTCATAATAGACTATTGATCATTTCCTTTTACATTTCTCTCACCATTTATCTCTTTAAACAATTTGGTTCCCAAAACCATTGTGGGAGACTATTAGCAGAAGTTTCCAAGAGAAGCAGCAATGCTGAGGAATAGCACTGAAGGCAGCAGATTCTGGTCAATCCATTGATTGTCAAATATTAACTACCCGATCCATGAAAAAAGCTGATGTGATAATTGACTATCAAAACAGAAGAGTAATTTCCCTGTTTGCTTCTGAATGTCGGGAGATTTAATCTGGTCAAACCTGATGGTGTTTAAAGAATGAGAATAAAGAAAGAGGAAAATATCAGTAGGCAGGGATCTTCATCCCTGGGTGTGATGTAGAGTGACAATAAATGTAACAAATGTCTGAAACTGGCATCTCAAAATATGAATGTGTTCAAGAAAGAATGAGCCAAGCCAACCTCTGCGGTGCATGAAGGTGAAGGAGATGCCTAGGAGGTGAGAGCGAACAGATGGGAGGGAGAGTGCTTAGAGTTTAAGCAATAACTCTATTGTTTAGATCTACTTCTTCCCTCTTTCCTGGCTCTCCTGGAGCCCTCACTCACACGGTAGCACCAGCTGGTCTGTGCCCTGAAATGCCATGGCTGCTGGCAAAGCCTGCCCACTCTACCATGGGTGTGCAACGTGGGGCAAATGCACACAGAAGTCTCTGCCGAAAAGTGAATAGCTCTCCAAGTCCACACAGTGTGAGCACAGACCACGACGTGGACACCAGTTCCACCCCTACAAAGAGCGAGGAGAGGAACTGCGGTCTGTGAGTTTCTTACTGAGGGATGCACATTTCAGGTCCACTCTTTCAAAACACCTAAGCAAAGAAATCGAAATTCCCCTTAAAATGCCTTCATGGAGTACACAGGTTAGAAGGGTCAGCCTGAGATTTTGGCACTGGATAAATGTGTTGATATTAGTTTCTTTTCAGGATAAGGTTTGATGGTATTATTTTTTTTTTCTCTCAACAGACATTATACAGCTGTGGGAAAAAATTTCTCATAATTTTGAAAATAATGCATCAAAACAGGGATATTGAAATGTTTGGTGTAAGATGTCACAAATATAAGTGTCTCAAAAATAGTCCTGCATTCTTGACTTTAAGGAAGGGACAAGTTAAGTCCATTTGCCCTAAGGAGATCAAAGATTCATAGGATTTAAACTAAGATCCCAAGGGCACATCTCAAACAACTCCTGCCTCATGGCATGATGATTTTCAGGTGTACATGAATCCTGATGAGTATTTGTGCAATCTGCATTTGAAAACCTGATGCCTGATCAAATCCCTTCTACTGGTCCATATGTACAATCATTATTCCTTTCTCCTCTCACCCTGGAGTTCACAATCTGTCATGATAGAAGGTTTCTTATACCTTTGGATGCATCACCAGACTGTCATTTTAATATAATATTCATCAGCTTATAGATTGCTATGGAGAAAAAAAAGTGGAAAAAAAAAAAAAGGATTTGTGGCATAAAGGGGAGGGAAAAAAAAAGAAGAGAAAAAGAAAGAAAGAAAAAAAAAAAGAATGGCATTCGGAAAAAAAGGACAACCCTGTCAAAACATGACAGCTGATCCACTGCCTGTTTTATGCTATTCATAGAAAATGCCAAATTCTGCAAATAGTAACCACATGTACATCGGCTTCGCAGACTCAATGTTCTGCTGCAAAATGAGACGTTCTGTATTTTAGTGTGTCATCAAAGGCAGTGAAAATATCACTCCAGCCTCCTAGGCTTAACCCTCTGGTCTCTCAACTGTTAAAAGTTTAATTCGATGGCGGTGGGAGAGAACGGCAACACATCCAGCTTTGTGAGCGGTGTTAACGGAGCTGCCTAATGTATGCCAGTTGCACATAAAGTCAATTAACAAATCTGTTACCGCGCCATTTTTATTCATAGCCATGAGACCATTAAAGCGACAAGACTGCATCTGACGTTTATGATCTTGTTCACGTTGCCAGAGGAAGGGGGAGTGGGGGTGGAAACAACTTTGTGGCTCTGTAGCATGAGAGAAATAGCACCATTCAGAGACATAAGGGCTCTTGAGCAAATGCTGGAGCTTCTGAAGTCTTTTTCTCATCTCAGGCCCGTCCTCCATCCCCCCGCTGCCCTTTTTCCCAGTCCCTCCTCCCCTTACCCCCTTGCTTGTGCCTTTCAGGTTTCATTTCAATGCAGAAAGATTGGCTTTTTAGTTCAAAACTATAACGTAATTGTCCTTTTTTGTGGCTGGCTGATATTCTCTTTCACTAACATTTAAAAGAGTACTTATGCTGAATTGAATATGGGATGGGAACAGCTCCTGGTGCTTTTGTGTGCAATGGGGATGGCTTTGCGAGGCGAGTCTTGAGCTTCGGTTGGCCATGTCCTTCTCCGGGAATGCTTCCAAGATATTCTAAGTGACCACTAGCTCTGAATAGGGTCTCCTGTTTAGACTTCTCCTCAACAGCTTTTGCAACAGCTACAGTAGATCTCCTTCTGCCTGGAGGAGCTAAACCTTGGGAGTCACACCATTTCTGCCTTGGATTTTCCAATGTTTTCCACCTTCTGCTGGCCATTGCGCTCTTCTTCCACTATTTCTGAATGCTGGAAGGCTTACCATGAGTAAGAGAAATCACCAGTGGAGCTCTCTGACAATGTTAGTGCCCTCACTTAGCTGAACAGTTCCCCAGAACGCCTCGAATATAATCTATACTCCCTGCTAACAAAAGTAACTTCTGCACATACCTCCTGAGTTTCATTTTGGTCTCTTGCTAACGGTAGCAAAGAAAAGAAGATTCAGAAATTCCAGGGACAAAGTATTTGGTGGAAAACACTTAATTCATGAAGTGTCTTTCCTTTAAATTGAGCATCCTACTGGTAAGAGTACGACTGAAGAAAATTAATGGCCATGTTGGTGGGTAAGCAAGTAGGTAAATGGTTAAGTAGGGAGGCCAACAGGTTTTATGGCTGGATGAATGGATTATGATACAGAACTGATAAACTCTGAAATTATTTCTAGTGTGCAGACAGGAAGGTTAGAGGCCAGCTGTCTTGAGAATCTCAGATCACAATATTTGTCTACTGAAGAGTGCCAAAATTCAGTGGCTGACATCCTGGCTCCATTAAAGTTGCTGGGTAAAACTCCAGCAGATGTTTTACCATTGACTTTAGTTGGATCCGTTTCACCAAATAACTGCAGGGGCTGTGTGAGATGGCAGGATTCTCTCCAGGACTGGAGCAGTGGGAGCCATCCTTGTGAATGTTTCACAGCGCTGGACCTCCGGAGGAATTTGTCTCTTGGGGACGCTTGTTTGGGGAGAGACAGGAAAGTGTGTTATCAGGGAGGAATATTGTGTTTTGGTTTCTGCAAAACAAGAAAGAATAAAGAAAGCGTGAGGAAAAATCAGTTTCGTACTCAGCTAAGGCAAGGGAGCTGGGATGGTGAAGGTGGCAAATGCTCGTACATTACATTAAATAATTCTCATGTGTGCCACAAAGACTTCCAGTCAGATCAGAGCTGTGTTTGGTTTGAACCTCACTTTTTTTGTTGTTCAGAGAGCAGTGCAATCTGAAATCATTGATTAAATTCCTCTAAGTCCACAGGCAAAGCAGCAGCAGCAGCAGCAGGAGAATTTATAGCCACTTATTATTAATTTCTTGAGGCATCTATATTACAATAGATGAGAAGACACTTGTGCAAAAGACAGAGGGCCTGCAACTCATCTCACTCGCAGAGCTTTCACTTGACCCTTTTGGATCACTGCAGTGAACGTGCTCCCATACAACAAGAGCTGAGCAAAAAAACCCGGATCAAATATTCACACATGCTCATGCACAGCTTTTTATTCTCTGAAGAAAAAATAGTGAAAAAAATGCTGGAGTACCAATGTTGATATCTCAGTCTTGCTTGTTCTGGAGCAATATCTTACTCCAAAGGAGTCCCATTGAAGCCATTGTCCACTGATATGGCTAAAACTGTGCGTTCAAAGTACTATCTTATTTTGTGAGGGTAGTGAAGTGGATCCTAAGTGTCAGATCTAACACTTCTTTTGTTGGTGGAAACCCTTCCAGTCATGCTGTGTGTTAAGATCTTTTCCTAAAGGATAAATCCATTATCCCACAGTGCCAATGGGAGAACCCAGCCTTCAGCAGTCCACTTCTACCAGATAGCTACTGGGTGGGTTTTTCTCACCCAGAGAGGGATGAGGTTGACCTTACTTATTAGGCTTTAGAAACTTAAACCAGGTTGTTATGTTGTGGATACCTAAATCCCTCTGAAAAGTACTTCTGAGGACCTAGACCTTAACATGTGTCAAGCTTTCCACGAATGCCCTATGGAAGATAATAGCAAAATGCAAGTAAAAGCTGGAAGAAGCAAGAAAGGAGCTGCAACTAAGCTTATTTTACCACTGTCACCATTAGAAGGGTGCCACTGGGGAACATGTTCTCTCTATCTTGTAAGAGGCTCACATCCCTCTGCTTCAGCATCATGTCATGGGGGCAGTGGGTGCTCTGAAAATCAGCCTCCAGCATCTGAGAGAGAATAAATCATAGCCTAGTGAGTGCGGGGAGTCTATGCCAACATTCCTGAACAGAGAAATGGGCAGCAGTCGAGATCCTGCAGCTGGTGTACGCTGAGTACAGAACACCAAGGCCTTGAACTTTTTCCCCCTCCCGGGTCTCTTCCTGCGCTCCCCCTCCCTTCTTGCCATCTTCCCTTGAGCGCCCGGGAGAGGAAGCAAAATTTATACCGCTGTGCCCTTAAAATGCTGACTTTCCATGTTTACAGGGATTGTTTACACAGAAAATTAATCAGTTACGGTTTTAAATTTTAATTAAAGAATGCTTTCCACTGTTATTGCAAAACAGACAAAAGCCCATAAAATGTATATTTGACTGCTGTGCTGTGTTGTCTTTGGATCGGCAAGCTGACTTGAGATCAATCATGCGTGGTATTTTTTGAACTTTTTTTTTTCCTAAACACAACACTCTTCACACAAGTGACACTAGTTTGTTTTTTTTTTAAATGCCCTTCAAAATAAAAGCCAGACTGCACAATAATATGGAATTCTCCTTCATGCCTTTCTTTTTAAGACTAAAAATGAAATCCTTACTCTCGAGCTGACCGTGGGATATTTTAGCCATTAAAACTCCACAAACGGAATCACAGCTTCCATAGTAAAGGCCCCAGACTTGCTTACTTCAAAGTCAATAACAAAACTCCCAGAAACTTTGATTCAAGTGTTTATTACATGCTGTTTGTTCCCAGAGCTGCAGTTCCTGGTTTGAAAATAAAGTGTGGCCGTTTCTTTCTCCAGATCTCATGGCCATTAGCAGAGATTCAAGATCACTTCAGGGTTGGCCATTCAACACTTTTTTCCTAAAGTATTTATCCATGGCATGTAGATGTCTCCTGAAGGCCTGTGGAAGAGCATGACTCTAAGAAACTGAATCTAGCCCCAATATTTTACAGTCATGATGAAAAGCTACAATTAGGTCTGCTATGCCTATGCCCTCTTAGCAGTATGGTCAAGTACTTCCTTTTCTCTTGAGCAAAAGAAAATTGAGATGAATAGATCAGCAATGCAAGGGCAACTGCTTAACTAAAACAGACTTCCCCTCCTCTAGCAAAATTTTATTGGTGTAGAGAACAATTTTTTCCATCCCTTCTTCCCATTTATCGAAAGATCCCTTAAATCTGAGAAAACCCTAGCAAAAGGAAGTTTGACTACCTACATGCAGGTGCTTGAAAGTCCAAATTTCAACAGAGTCAAATAGCCAGATGGAAATCACCAAGCTTTGAAAGCCACCCACTAGTCATGCTGGAGACCTAATTGTGTCATGCAAGAGACTCCCTGTAACACAGACCTTTTCTGCTCACTATGACACAACAAAAAGAGACTTAGCTACCTCCATGTGGAAGATGACGTATGTATTAGCATGGTATCTAATTTATTTCCAAAGATAAGAACACCCACAGGTCAGACAGCGACATGAGCATCTGGACCACCAAATGTCAGGAAAAAGCTTCAGGTTCACTGTTACACAGTGACAGCATGCATAGGAGAAAAAGAAGAGAAAAAACTCTTGACAGACAGTCCCAGGGAAGCAAGAAAAAGGGAGCATGTTAAAAATAATCAGTTAAGGTAAATCAGTGAGAAGCCTCTCTTTACTCTGAAGTCTGTGGCAGAAATTGCTTTAGGTTTCTAGAATCCATGCAGTTGTGAGGAAATGGAGGAAATAAAGGATTTTGCACAGATGTTGTATCTATTGCAACAACAGAGGTGGCAAATCATCAGGAAGATCAATAGTGTTCTAGTAGTGACAGGCAGGCAAACATCTATGAACATTTTATCTGACCTGTATCCAAATTATTTTAGCAGCTTTGGTCCATGAAACTACTCTGGAAACATTGCCAGAAAGATAACAAGTCATGGTATGAAGGTCACAGCAAGAACAGAACTTTGAAGGAAGGTGTTTGGACAAGAATAGAAACATCTGTTAGTAGAGATGTCCTAGAACGGTCACTGCAATGTATGGGGTATCAGCTTTCAGCTCGCAGCCTGTGAATGACAGATTCATAGAAGTTAACAGCAAAAAAGACCATTGCAGTTCTCCCTTCTGCTAGACTGCATACCAGGGGTCATAAAATCTCTTTGAATTCTTTTCCTGCTTCAAGTCCAACAGCTGAGGCTAACCTAGGGTCATCATGGAAGGGAATGGGAGAGAGATGATTTTAATTGGAAAATTTCATTTAGTAATAGGCAATGAAAGCTGTAATTGGAGCAAAAGTCATTATTCCACTTTAAAATTTAACTTAGTTGCAAAAGTATATATACTTTTATACCACACACATATATATTTATATACATATATACGTATCATGTTTCTAGCCTAAATTTGTCTAGCTTCACTCTCCAGCCAAAGTAGCAGTATTTGGTACTTGACAAAGTACTTACACCCACTCACTTTTGACTGAGATAAAGTCAATGCTTTATCTTGTCTCCAACAGCTCCCTGAGAGTCTGTCTCAAAACCGCTTTTCAATCCTTTGTTCATTCATGGGCTGTTCTTTAAGCCGCCATCCCCCGTTTTTCAGAACCTTCAGGGTGCATCTGTACTACTGGTTTTGCTCAGATCAGGAGAGTAGTTTTGAAGGAAGTCTCACAATCATCCTCACTTGCGGTCCTTTAGTTCACTGTCAGATGGCCTGAACTGGACTTCTTTTCTGGATAAAACTAAGTGAGAAACAGTGCTCCAACCCCAATGAGCCCCAACAAGCCCCAACTGCTAAGGGGACACAAGGTGCTCTGCATTAATTGCTTCACTGTACAGATCCTCTCTGATTGCTGTTTCGAATGCAGACACAACCTCAGCTGTGGACATCCAAATCTGGATGTGATATTTCAAAAGTGGCAGCACAAGTGCCAAAGAGAGATCTATTATAAACCCACTTCTACTCCGTACTCCTTAATCTAGATGTACCTGAGTCTTTACAATCATAACCAATGAAGAAAGCAATGCCACATGGGAAGAAGATATGTACATAAAGGGCTCCCTGCTACTGCAGATTATATGGAATACTGAGCTTGTTGAACAGAGACTTTTAGGCAATTTCAAATGGAAAGAAAGTTCCTAAATAGGGAAATTACTCTATCATCTCCAGTGATTTTTTTTTTCTTTGATTCTTTTAAAAATCTTCTGCTATTGGGTAGACCCTAGTTTGTTGTAAATGTGAAATATTCGTTCTTCACTTGTGTTTTTATGAGCTGCTGTTACTGAAAAGTTGCCAACAAATTATTTGACTTCATGTGTAACGAAGTCACCTTTGGGATTCCAGGAGACCTAGGTTAACTTTCCTTGGAAATGTTTATTACTGGGCACTTATGGATATGTCTGCTCCTCAATTAATACATGAAATATTGTCTGTTTCTTTTCTTAAATATCTTCTAAGGCATTTCATGGACACATAAAATCTTCGGCTATTATTTTGAGGAGTACCCGTGATAGCAATTGAACTCACTCACTAAGTGCATTTTTGTGCTAATTAAATATTCCAAACTTCTATCAAGATTATTGTCACCTATTTAATGGTTCATTGAGTTTATGGGCCATGCAAGTCTCTCTTTTATATTTTCACCAGGATAGTTATAGCAACTATTCTAGTAATGACAAATTAGGGAACATGCAGAGGAGATGAAAGAACCTCAGCGCAGCAGGCCTTGTTTTTTTCCTAACTTATGCCAATTTTATGGTGTTGTAATGGCATTGACATTGATGGAATTATTCTCCATTTTCTCTGGTGTCAGTGAGTGATAACAAGACCTGCTTAGTTGATATTAAAATATGGTAAACACAGCAATGCATATATTTGACCATCTTGACCCTCTGACCCCTCTCCAAAAAAATGCAAGAGCCTGTACTAAAGGTCCCATTTGTGGACAGATATGTGAATCAGGGATGGGAAGACTGGAATAATATTGTCCTTCATTTTACCAATATGAACTTTCATCCTTTGGGCTATTCACCTGGTGGTCAATGGCAGAGGGCACTCTGCCAATTTGCAGTCACAAAAGACAGTAAATGTAATTCTGTAGGCACAACTACATAAACAGTGGAGTGGAATATTTAAGATGAGATGTAAAAGTATCATTACTGGAGAAAGATAGGGAATGGTTCTTTGGAAAGACTTTTGGAGAATTCCTGCCTTCACTAGGTATCTTTAAACCAAACTGAAAATAAAGCACAAGACAAGAGCTTTCTAGAAATTACTTTTTCTGGTTCAGTACTGATAGGATTCTATTCAGATATCAAGGAAAGTCTGTTGGTGAAATGTTCTATAATAAACTCATTCTTTTTGCTGTTTCTAGTTTTAACTTAGAGTAAGTGCAGCATTACTGCTAATAGCAATGCAGTTTGAAAAAATGAATAATAAGTAAAACATTGTACTGATACTGTATGTCTCACCTCCAGGTGCAGGATGCAGAATTTTCAGAGAAGCCTATTTGATTTAGGGTCAAAAATCTAATTGACTGACAAGCCCCCGCCTCACTTAGGGGCTAATTAATGTTGTATTGTGACTGTTTTTCTTAAAAAGTAACATCAAACTACTTTCTATTCATAATAAATTAACACATTTTAAAGACTTCTTAATATTTGCCTCCACAAAGCCATAATTTTTATCTGAACAGACCTGCAAGCACCTGTTGTAGCCTGTTTTAAAAATGAGGTCTTAGAGCTTTCAGTTAATACCTCATAGAAATAGCAATGTGATTTCAGTAGCACTGATCTGATTTCTTCTAATGCAAGACACTCACGTTTTCTCTAAGTATCCCATGCATAATTCATACGGGGGCTCATATTTGATTATTTATAGACCTTTCTATGACACCCCCTCCGTGAATATTTGCACAGCTCCAAGATAGCAGGGTGAAACTTTCTCCTAAAGAAAATTTCCAGCTAAAGACTTAGCTGGAAATTAGTCAGGTCAGGTCTCAAAACAGCTCTAAGTACAACACAAGTGGCATATAGGTTTCATAGTACTAATACTCTACACAGGAGAATATTTCCACACTTAGCTCCCTCCTTCCTGAAGCAGAAGAGCCAGTCCTCACAATACATGCATGGAGCAGGCTTCCCAAAAGCTGTGGGGAGAGCTTGCAAAAGTCAGGAAGGGAATCCAGCTTTTCCACTTCTCCAGCTCTTCATGGCAGGAGCTTTCTTTCATCCATGATCAGAAATATAAAATCCTTCTGCCTAGTTAGCTGAGCAGAGAAAGGAGAACTGCAAAGACACACAGAGGACGTGTAACTCCGTCTCAGCCAGGACCGACTATGCCTACATCCTTCAGAAAGATGTTTGTGCAGATGTTTCATAAAAACTTAGAAACTGCACAAGATTTGTTCTAGCATTTAAAATATCTTAGTGATAACAAATGTCTTCTTCCAATCTAAACCTTCTATACAGCAATTTAAGCCTCTTATGTCCTTTTCTACCCATAGTGAAAACACAGAAGCCTTTTATTCTTTTGCTCCCTAGGTCTATTCTTACACACTGGAAGACCACACTCATGCCATCCTTAAGTCTCTTCCTCTCCAGGCTGAACCATCCCAGCCCCTTCAATCTACCCTTACTCCAAGGTCCACCCAAAGATGATAATCTGCTCAAAGCTAAGAGTCATTCTCCCTTAGGCAGGATAAAGAACACAGCTTCATTGGATAGTTGAGTGCTCCTTGAAGCTTTCTTTCCTAGGCATTACTTTTGCATTTCCCTCATCTTATGATCACAGAAGGGAGCAGCAGAAGTCTGTCTGTCTTGCAGCTTCATACAGGATCCATATGTCTGGCACTCGGCATGCAGTTCTCTGTCTCTCCATCGAATGTCAACTCTTCCTTGATCTCCTTGCCCTAAATGTCTCTTGCTTTCCTATCTTCCTGTGTCTTTTCCCTCCTGTGAGATTTCAGTGAAGGATTTTAGAAGACAATACATATGATAAATGTATATGTGTGTGCATTTTTTTAAAGAGAAAGTCATAGTTACTGATAGAAATGCTCTCAAAAGCCACAATGTAGAGAGTAGTGGTGTGAGCCTCAGTTTTGTTCTCGTTCACAGGGATTTTATTCGCATATTTTACTGTCAGTTTCTTGACATTTTTGTCAGCTTGGATCCGGAGGCCATAGTTGCCGCCAGCAGGTCCTACCACATTTTTATTCTCCATTGTATTTGCAGGGAATAAATAAAAACAGAACAAGAGTGAAAGCAAGAGAGAGACATGGCGAGAAAGAGTCAGAGGTTACTGGAAGAACTGCTTTATGCATTTTTTCCCTGCTAAAGAACATCCACACTGCAAAAAAAAACCCAAATGACCTCAGAGCATTTTGCACTGAGAAATTTCTTTCCTCAGTTACGCAATGC
Organism: Eurystomus gularis; assembly: GCA_013400335.1. Taxonomy (NCBI): domain Eukaryota; kingdom Metazoa; phylum Chordata; class Aves; order Coraciiformes; family Coraciidae; genus Eurystomus; species Eurystomus gularis. The sequence continues at coordinate 357,458 of VZZY01022446.1, forward strand.
AGACTTCAGGCAAAATAGTTAATATGTTTGCATAAGAAACCTCTCATTCCCTCTCACTCTTTGTCTGTCTTTCCTCCCCCTTCTATTTTTTTTTCTTTTTTTTTTTCTTTTCTTTCCTGTGTGTTTCCGGGCTGCTGTGAGATTTTCCTCACAATACAACTATTGTTTCCTAGTCACATCACCACTGGCTGTAATCAACTCTGATTTCTTTCTTTCATTTCTTGCTATAACCATGAGATTTACACATACAACGAATAAACAAAACCTACCATAAGGTTATAAACAAGTTGACTATAGAAGTGTTTATTCCTCAAGGCTTTAAATGTTGTGAACAAGAAGGAAGAACACAGTCCTCCTTCTCACTTGCAAACTTATAAATTAAAGTATAATTCCCTACGCTTGGATTCTGTTCCATCAAATCTCTTAACAGTGTCTAGAATTGACACTGTGTCTTTCATGTGTATGAGCCATAGGAAGGCACGATACTAACATCTCAGGTGTGTCCAAGGGTTAATGTAGTCTCCCATAAGTGAAAATTTCAGTCTCATTGGATGCCCCACCATCCATACTGATTGGATGCTCCATACTCATCTTTCATGTGTTTGGTATAGTTTTAAGTCAAAGTGCCTTCAATATCAGCTTTTGCAAGGCTGATATAAACTTGTGTTCAGCCTCCTTCTGTGGCATCTTTACCCTTGTGCACTATCTCTGACAAGGAGGGGAAAACAAAAAACCAAAAAAACCCCACAGGGATAAGATAATCGCCTATCTTTGTGGTCTTCCAGGATGCAGTACAAAGCCCATTAGCAATGAGAATGAATGTCCCACCTTCAGTTGCCTTTGGATAAGGCTCCATGGTCTCTGTCTCATGTTTCAGAGCTCCCAATAGTTGTGTCAATTATTGCAGTAGTTCCTGACATCCACTCATCCACTAACAATTGCATCGACACCATCAATTTCTTTTCACGTATGCAACTTAGCAGTAGCCACAATGGTGTTCAGTCTCTTATGGAGTAGACCAGATCTAAAGATGGTGACAGGGAGGTTGAAAGGCTCTTTAGACAGCAAGCTACTCAAGCAGGTGCTTTCTGAAGTAGGAAGAAAAAGTCAAGTATTAAAAGTCAGTTGCAGAGTAAGTGCTGCATCTCTTAGTTCAGACAAAGGGGGTTTTGTAGAGTCCCATCATCTACACAAGTGACTTGGGAATCGGATATTAAAGACAAAAAACAAAGAGATATCTGTCCTGTGGCTTGGGGCACCGATCAAAACACAGCGTGGGAGGGCAGCCGAAAGGTTAACCCTTCCTGTAGCCTTGAAACTGCACTGAAAATGGCCTTTGTATGACAGAGAACAAGCTTTAAAAACCCCAAACTCATGGGTCATTGTGGTAGTGAAAAGATGCCCATTGAAACGGGAAATGGATCATGTTTTTGTTTCTTGCATATAAAATTGTTTTCTGAGACTTTCAAATGACCCTTCCATAGATACAGAACTTCCCATCATTTACTAACATTCAAGTGTACAAATAGTTGCCTAAAGGGACTACCACACATGGCAAAATAGATTTCATCCATTAATCCCCTTCTCACTGAAACACTGAAAAAGGAGCCAGAAAATGTGGGTGAGCATCACGTATGTTTGAAATACTGTGAAGGCCTGAAAATCATATTATGAATTTTGGCTGAAATATCGTTTCCTGTTGCCATTCTCACATCCTGATTAAAATAGAGCACACGGACCAAACCTTGTTCCAAGCAAACACTTCCTGATTGCATTGAAGATTTAGCCCTTCAATACGTTGACATCAAAATGGAGACCAAGTCCTTAATTTGATGGGATTTAGATACCTCATTTAGTCAAATAGGCAGTTACAGCTTCATATCAGAATAGTAATTAGAACAGATCCTACAAAAACAGCTTCAGGGTAGAATTGAGAGAGAACCCTGTACATTTGCTTTGGCTAAATTTAACTCCAATTCATAGATCCAGGTTCCATTCAGGCTTCAGCTGAGTGCCACATCTTGCACAATATCAGGCCATGGAAAGGGGTGGCTGAAATGGAGGAAAAATGAGATGTCAATGGGCTCAGAAAGGTTAAAAAGTCAGGTTAAAACTTTGGAAACCAAGACAGGTTAACTTTCTATTTTTACTGTTCAGTTGAAATTCTTTCTGTAGATATTTTTCCTTCTGCTCAGTTCTTCAGTGCTGTCTTTCCTACAGAAAGCAACAGAAAACTGTCTTAAAGATAACTTCTAGGTCTTGCATTGTAACAATGTCCTTGACTTGAAATCTAGTCTTCTATGAAGCCATCACTAGGGCTTGCAAGTACTTGAAAACAAAAAAAATAACTCAATATTTCTTTTCCCTGTTATTAAATATAGGTGCAAACCTCCATACTATACACTGAAAGACCAATTACATGATGGTAGTACTCCCGGTGCCTGCACTTTGCCTCAAGGTCCTTGAGAACATAAGTGTAGAGGTAAGTCCAGGTATGCATGTTTCTGGAAGCACCTGTCCATTGCCACTGCCATACCAATGCACCACCTGTGCACCTTGGCACACTGGTGGTTTTGGAGTCACAAAATGCTTCAGGCTCTCCATCAGTGTATGATCAGCTGGCAGCTTTGGTGCAGATGGGGACAAGAGGGTACATTGTGCGGCCAGGTAATCTCTCCAGTATTTCACGTCAGTGCTGAACAATGTAATAAAAGTTTGCAGATGAAAATACTAAACTGGCTGGAAGGCAATAATTCATGTTGGGTTTTATGACACTGGCCATTTAAGAGCTGTAGGAGTGTTTGAAGCAGGAGCACAGTCCATATTCTAGCCAGGGTCTAGCTCCAGCTCTGCAACTTCAATGTTTTCCACACACAAGAAGATTTTTGCCCAAATCTGATAACTTGCCATCTCAGCCTGGGAGGGCTATGTCTCTCTTTGGGAGCTAATGATGTGCAAAGGAAGGTGCCCACAGGAGTGGTGTAACTCCATTATATTGTGTGTGATTTCTGCCTACTGCAAAAACTACCAGGAAGAAAAGTACACACATACATATACATAAACTATTCAGTTTATGAAAGAGGGAATTCATAAGGAGCTGCATCTGGGATAGAGTAAGATCTATTCCCCACTCAGTTAATAATAACAAGACCCAGAAGTCACAAGTGGGGAGGTCATAAAGAGGGTTTATAAAAACATTTCACATGCAAGTAAAATGTGGAGCAACCCATTGTGTAATATTATTTATATACATTTGTTTTAATTCCTTTACCATGTCTTTTGATTTAAATTATTTCCCTCTAAGTCAGGAGTTGTTTAAACAAATAGTTGTCTGGCAAAAACACAGTGACAGGCAACTGTTTGCTTGGCTTTGCTGGTCTGTGATGGGATCGGCATTTCATGCTTAGCATGCATTCTGCAAGCAAAAACCAATGAGATGGAACTTGTGTGTTTTTCTCCAGCAGGGTTTGGTGAATCAGTGTGGAGCTCATCCTGGAGCCATCAAATCAATTTCCTGAATTCACTGGTATGGCTGTAACGTGACGTGGAGTGCTGAGGAACACTGCGCTTATGGTTCTGCCTGCTCCAGCATTGTGGGCCATGTCAGTGAAAAGGGACTCCAGGTCTGTTACAGGGTAAAATTGCAACCTGAACATGTCCCTCCCCTGTTGATGAAGCACTAGTAAAGCTGACCTCAAAATAAGCTGATAATATATGGGAAAGGATTTGGTGACTGCTTGGACAGGGGTGTACAAAACTTGGCTGGCATGTTTGGGGCTGCCCTCCAAAAAGATTCCTTTGGATTTAGGAATCAAGCCATTACCTATCAATACCAGCTCAAAAACAACCTCTTTAAGACTGCTTGCTTTCTAACGGCTCCGAATAGGAAGACATTCATATAGTGGCAACACGGAAAGCAATGTATTTGGAAAGATAGGAAGCACATGGTGATGAGCATGTAAGTGATATGTAGGCGCACAGGCACACACACATGCACATACAGGAGCACAATTAGTTGTCAGGGTTGCAAGGATCTGTAGTGGAATACAAGCAAAACTGATAATTGAAATAGTAAAGGGGAAAAAGGCACTTTCCCACAAAAATCAGGCACATGCCAGTGGTACTTTCCCAACCTGACTGAGAGGAAAAGCCCTCTTGGCTAATTCATTGCAAAGCTAATGAAAACCAGACAAGGGATTGAAACCAAAAAAGCTTTATGTTACAGGGAAAACAAAGCTTTCCAATGGAAATTATTCATTAAAAAGAACTGGTTCACTGAAATTAACAAAAAATATGTGAGAGAAACACCATACTGAATGTGTTTTTGGTGATAACAATCTTACATTTATATACAGCACATTTCAGCCAGATGGACTCCGAAGTGCTTCACAAGCTTTGGTGCTTGTACAAATGAAATGTAAAGAATCGCTTTTATTCCCCCCCCCACTGAAATATATCTTTGCTGGATGAATCACTTCAACCCTATAAAAATGCATTGTGTCATGCAATGGTTTATTATATATGTAGGCAGACAAGTTGACAGAAATTATCAAGATTTGTCCTTACCCCGCCTGGCTACAAGGGTCAAAACCTTCACCTTTCAGGAAAAAAAAAATAAATTACAGCACTTTATTAATGCCTAAAGTAGCCAGAGCTCATTTTCTTAAGATGGTGTTTTCCTAAGCAAACATGGAGAGACTGTCTCATTAACTGTCCAGTGGGAAGAACACCTATTTCAGTCATCAACGACAATGCAGCACTTTAGGAATCTCCAAAATTGCATCGTGTATAACTTACAAGCCTGGATGTGGGTACCCATCCAAGGCATCCTGGCTGTAGCTGGTTTAGGGAAAGCCACCCTCTGCTCTTGTCAAACTTCTTTGACAGCCCTGACACCTGAAGCATGGGGCGGTGTGGGGAGAAGCTTTCACACGGTGACCGGGAGCTCCATTTTGCAGATTTGCTTCCCCTCCCGTTACTTTATGAAAATGGATTGTCAGAGCAGCTGGTGAGACAGAAGTGTCTGCCTGTATCTCAGTGTGGCTGGTACTGTGATCCACCACCAGTACATGCTGAACCAGGCTCCAAACGGGGAGGGGGAAGGGGGCAGTTTCATTTGCTGCCAAATCCCTTAAGCAGTTGCTTGTTTTGTCTCTCTGTCTGAGCAGATTTTTCTTTGCTTTTCTTCTTACTCCACCTGCAATATTTTAACTTTTGTTTTCAAGCTGCATTTCTCTCCCCCCGCCCCTCTATTTTCTCATGAAGGGGAGGTAGAGAGAGACATGCACACACTTACAGAGTGGTTTTATTTTTATTTATTTATTTTTGTGGATGCAGAAGATGCCTGCCAAGAGGGAGCCTGCAGTTACTGAGCTGAGCAGGAGGGCGGGGAGGTTGGCTGCTCTCAGAGGTTCTCAGCGCTCGGAGGCTGATTGGAAACACCATGCGTGACAGTGCACAAAAAAGACACTCATCAGAATGCCAAATTTTGCAGTCCCACCTCGGTTTCTCCAGAAGAGCTAGGAATACATTTTGCCAAGGAGCTTCTCACTCATTATCCTGCTATATTATCAGCAGTCATCTCCTATTCTCTGTCTATACATAAGTGCTGCTCTGTATGCATGATCTGCCCCAAGAGAAGGTCTAGCAGAGCTTGACCAAGGACCACTGGAGCCACTGAGCCTTTTTCCACTGATGGAGCATCCCTAGATGGGCAGTGCCATGAATGCCTCCTGCTTCCCAACCCAAAGGCATGCAAGTGAACCTCAACCCAAGACAGAAGTTCCCCTCTCTCTCTTCAAGCTCAATATTAACAAGAGCTGTGAGGGTGATTGTCCCTCATTTGCATTCTCTAAACAGAACTAGGGCATCACCAAGTTAATTCAAACACAGACATCTGAGCACACGTGGCCAGGAGCAAGTACTCAATGACTTCTACTGACAAGGTTTATGGCATAGACAGAGCCTGCCTTGGTTTGCTGTTATGGGCTAACTGTCTGGCATTTCATCAAATGGTGAAGTTAATAACCATGGTAATAAAAGAGTAATGCAGGAGAGCAGTGAGAACAAATGAAGGATTTTTCCCTCATTGACATGTAAACAAATTCATTGTTGTCAGCATTTTCAGTGAAAAGATTTGCTTTCTATTGGGAAACAAATCCAGAAAGATTGAAAACTGCCAAAGCAGGAGAGTTTTCAGCCAGATCTATTATTTTTATATACTTGCACACCTGTAGGCATGCACAGAACATGATACACTTTAAAGGAGAATTCCACATGGAGAAGTTATTATTAAATCATTTCCCAGTCAATCATCTTCCCTCCAAACTTGGAGACTCAGTTTATGTGATATTCTGACTAACAGATGAAAGCTTTTGGTCTTCCCGTTTCCAACGCATCATCCCTAACACTCCTAAAAGAAATCAATAGTGGTAAAAAAAAAAAGGCATGTGAAAAATAGAGAATTTTCCTGGTATGGAGAGAATTAATAAATTCACTTTGCAAGATAAATGGGATGGAAAGGATAATACAGTGTTTCTAATCCATGAGGGTCTTGTATCAATTTAAATCATACAAGGTAGGATGCACTGGCATGAAGAGTGCTGATTTTAACACTTCAGTGGATTTTTGCAGGGTGTTTTATTCATTTGCTAAGATCTACAGGTGTGCTGCTGGAAGGTACAACCTGTTGGTCTGGTCTGAGTTTGCAAAGGGTGCATACCTCATGAAGGTACATTTAGCTTTGAATACTCTAAACGTGTGTTGTACGGATGATAATTTTGATTTGAGGGAAGATCTCACAAGGCAGCTGGGAGGTAAAGCTGGCTTTATGTCTTGTGTCTCCATGACTCATGAGCATCTTTCTGGTTGTCTGTTTTGATGGTTGTGCTGGTGATGGAACATAGCTACAAATCATAAATCTACAGCACCAAATTCAATCTGTTTAAAATGAATTCTTAGAAAGGTTTTTACCTGAGCAACCAGGTATCTGCTTCCTTTTGATATCTCGATGCTGGAGGGTAACTGCTCAATTACATACTAGCTGTCTCCAAGGAACTCCTGCCTAAGCTCCCAAATATGCTTTCCGGTATCCATGGTCTGCATTAATTTTATACATCTCCTTCTCCGGGACTTTATAAGTGAGCTGTAAAAGTTTGTGATGGGGTGGAACATAGTGATGACCATAATCTCAGTCTGGAAAAATGGTTTATATAAAGTGTCATTAAAATGGATTTGGCTATTTTTTATTTTTATTTTTCAGCAGCAACAAAAACGGAAAGGGGGAAGGAAGAGAGAAGGTATTCAATGTTGGCTACTTTTATTTTTACTTCTATGATCAGTAAGAGAAAAGGGAAAGCTTTGAATTTTTTAACTGTGCATGACTCTAGAAGAGAAGAGGGGGGCTTAGCCCCTTTGGAAAGAGCTCGAGTGCTCATGTATTCATATTATTAATGGCTTTTGGTAATGATTTTACTGCACAAATTGTTATGAGACTGTTACAATGCAAATGGGATACCAGTGAGATTTTCTATCTGAAGACCCCAACCACAGACCACTGATATCACTGGAAATTCTCCTATTTAATAGATTTTGGATCACCCTCTATGCTTATAACAATGTGGACTACTTATTAGTTAGTGGCATTCATTCTGTACGAGGACTACAGAGTAGGTACTGATGTTGAAAAGCCTTTTTTTCCCCCTGTAACACTTTCTCCTCAAGAATTGCTGCTGAATGTCCTTGAAGACATAATAGCTTCATAAACCCAGGTATGATTTTTCACAGGTAGTTCACAGGGCTGTCAGTTCCTGTGCTTTTTAATTCATAGTTTGAGAAGTCTGCCTAAAAGCCCATGCACCGGGATGCATGTGATGACAGGAACCCCCCATAAAAGTCTCCAGACATTTCAGCCGAGGACAAAGGCTTGGAGGTATGACCTGGGGACATGCTGAAGGCTGGGGAAAAAAAGAGAAAGAAAAAGCAGCGGGCAAATAAAAAGAATATATTGCACATATTGTGCTTTTTTGCTAGATAAAGGAGTACCTATGAGCAAGCCCTACTCAAAATCATGGCGAATTTAGGACAGCCAAATGCTTAGACTCTAGCTTAACTGTGTGCACACATGCATTTTAGCTCAGACCTACTACAACCCTGTCTTTTTGCAAGTGACATCTGGGAATTTCCTTAGGACTACTTGCGCTGTGTGTCTAATAGTCCAGGACTCAAGTCACTGGGTTGGGTGAAAGCATTAAGGCTGAATTTCCTCTGAGGCCATGCTTGAAAGGCTCCACAGCCTGACCTGCTGCAAAAACCTGGAGCAGCTCACTCACCCTTCAGTTGGTCCCTGTAAAACCCTTGTGATTTAGCAGCAGCTTTGTGAAAGCAGAGGAAGGTAGCAAACGACTCTGCAGGTCACAAACTCCCTCAGCCCTGTTCTCAACCAGACACAATAAACTTGTTTGTCCAAATGGAAAGCCCAGTATGCGTATGTGCACGCCTAAGAGCACCCATGGATATCCTGGCATGGGGCACATATCTAAAGGTCCAGGGTTTGTTGGCAGCTGCTTGCTGGCGACTTGTTCATGCTCACAATCAAGTCTTGTAGCCCGAGGCAGGCATGTACAGAGGGAGTCACCCCATTGCTTGTGCTTGAATAGGGCTCGAAAGAGTTAAAGGCAATAATGTGCTTAGGAATGGCTTGTTTGCAGCAAATGGGCTGATTTCTTCCTCAGCTTTGTGACCTGCAGGCACACACCTGGTCCCAGGGTCAAGTTACAGCCAGGATCCTTGGTCGGAGGGTCAGGACCTGGCTGATGATAAGAGAGGGAGGCCCTCCTTTGGCAAAAGCCACCTCTTAAAGAAACAAGAGAAAATTAAGGAATATTAGATGTCACTCCATCCTCCCTTAGGCTTCATTTCCCTTCCTTTAATTATCACAAAAGGTAAATACTAAATATTCCAGGGAGTCACGGTCAGGGGAAACTCCACGAAGTGCACATTCATTATGGCCTTGCTGTGAATGTGCCAGGAAAAAAAAAGAAAAGTTGGTGGGCTGCCCTTATTAAACTTCACTTAGCTACTGTTAATTATGAACCTAGATTGAGACTGAACAGCTCTAGATTGAACATTTCAGCTCTCCCCTACTGCAGCATCATTTAAAAACTGTAAGAAAATGTCAGTGAGGAGAGACCATCTGTTTTCTGAGTGGAGGCCCACAGAAGGAAGAAAGAAAGAAAAAAGAGGAAACAATGCATGTATAAACCTTCAGCTGATGCTTATCTTTTGGGTAGCTGGCTTGTAGGGAGTTGGAGTGAATTTAGGGAAGTTTCAGACTCCAGCTTGGCATAATTTATGCAAATAATAAACGATAGCGATGGACTATCTATTTTTTAGAAATATCGTTTTACTTATTTCACAGGCAGGTAAACCAGAGCACACAAAAATTTAAATACCTTGCTTGTAATCATCAAATAACCAGATATTGAATCCTGATGCTCTTTCTTATGTTCTAACCACTAAACAAAACTGCCAGAGATGTCCCAGAGTGCTTAATAAATTGTGCCCGGGGGGTTATTTTCCTAGGACTGAAATGCAGCTGGACTGAAAGGCTGCTGTCAGTTTGCACAGATTTAGCTCTGTAAAATGGGGTGTTGCCAAAGGAACTCATAGGGGAAATTTTCGGTACAGTTGGCAAGGTGTGATTACAGGCTCTGGATTAGTGCCAGGATCTAATGCAGACCTAACACCCTCCTTCCTGGAAAAAGTGTGGGCTCTTTAATAGCCCTTAGTTTTATGTTTCACCTGCAAGTAAATGAGTGGCACCAATGGGAGGTGGAGGCAGCTACAGTGCAGTGAGCACCATTAAATCTTCCTCAGAGCCAAAGCATTTCATACTGATCAGTATTAGCCATTGACCTGATTTGTCAGCCTATCAAACAGAAGCCACATTCCTGGAATTACCCTTCTTCTCTCTTCATTCCCCAAAACTAGTTCATGGCAAGGTTTAGTCCATAACGCATTGGTGCTCGAGTACCCTGGTGCAGATGCTGAAATCAACACTGGGCATTGGACTTGGTCTCTAGATTAAATTTGTGTGTGGTTTGTTTTTTTTTCCTCATTTTGTATTTTTGCCATTGGGCCTTTCTTGAATAGCCAGGTTCAGAAAGTTCACCTTCTTAGAAGGTATGAGATGTGATATCATCTAGTTAAAACTGACCACTTCAGAAAGACAACGTGACTTTAAATCTCTCTTGGCCCTTTGTAATAAATGTTATAGTTTAAGCAAGAAATGTCTTTCCATTAAAACTATAAACTTCACTAGAATAATTAAGACTGATTTAAAGTAAAATTAAGTTTGACATGTGGCAGGTGAAACAGTGCTATTAATTTCAGCTGCATATTTGGCAACAATAGACAAGAGAAAATGGGGGGCATGGGTAAAAAGGGCAGAGCTATAAGTCCTTTCAGGCTCTTGGTCAAGTTGAGGGTGGAAAATGAAGAATATTTCAACTCTTTGTGGGTTATATACTGTCATTTGCCTTGTAAGTATGAGACAAGGGCTTGCATCTCTTCTCCTTGACAGCAATACGAAGTGGCTATTATCTGTAATGTACTGGACTCAAGGTAAAAGGGGGAAAAGGGGAAATGAAGATTTAGAAAGATGTCCCTTGTCACTCCTTCAGCCTTTTCACTTTTACCCTTTATTTATAGCTACTGTATATTTTTCTTATTAATTCCATAATTTCTAAGCTGTCCATCTTTGGAGTTCCAGTGAAAGGTACTTATCTAGACCTTGCATTATTTTTCTGACTCTGATTTTGGATGCAGACAAAGATGACAGAACCTCTTCAAAATTGTCTAAGGTAATGAAGTTGCATCCTAAGGACTACTCCAGGATCCACTTTCAGGCTGATGTCCGACTTCATATCAAATTCCAGCTGAAGCCTAAACCTGAGTAAGACCATCCTGATCGAGTGCCCACATCTAGTAGAGACTAGTTTGGGTGTGAGCCTACATTGCATCCTCCACCGAGATTATCAAAAAGGTCTCGTTATTATAGTCATCAACCATCTCATTTCCTGCCAAGGAATATTGGCATGAACTCTCTCCAGAGTCCATCAGTGTCCTTGATCCTGAGAAATTACTGTTGAGAAATAGAAATAATTATGTTCTCTTCCTCCAACCCAGATGTGGTATCCATGTCTTGACAGCTTTTCCTGTCCGGCATCAGCCAAGGGAGTGAAACACTAGTACCCAGGGAAGGATTTCCTTTTTTGAAATCAATAAATTCTAATTGCCAATCAAGCAAATAAATACGCCTTGCTGGAGCAATGTTATAGTCCACCAGGACCGAACCACATTAACTCATTGAGGAAACTTCATCCTCTGATTGCAGATTGAAGTGAATGAAAATGTCTTTTAGGGGACCCTGCCGCCCCACCCTGATGATTGAATTCTAATTACATACATATTATTTTTACCATGCTTGTTAATGGCAAATGTATCAACCTTTCTACCGGAAAGTGAACTAAAAATCCAATTTGAATAAAGAATTGCAAATGCCCTGTGTAAAAGACTGCACACAAAACAAACCAGATGTTTCAAGCTGCATAGAGAGAGCTTTACAGAGCAGCTGGGAGATTTTTTTTTTCCATCAGCCATTGGTAAAAGATATACATTGCCAGCACGCAAACTGCTTCCATTTTTAATACTCATATAATTGGTTTACTCCTGTAACCAATGCAGTATTAAGTCAAAAGGGGGGAGAGTGAAGGAAAACAATGATACTGGTCAAAGTTTATAAAGGTCATGGGGTTTGTGGATGGGGAGGAGAGTAGAGGAGGATAGAGGTTATTTTTCCCCATAAAGCTTTCTTATTTACTGCAAGGTTGTGAAGTTTGGAAAAAAATACTAATAAAATTTATTGGCAGGGGTTGTAAGAAGATCATACCTTGGTTCTATTTTCAGCTCCAAACAGATTATAGGACAATGGAGCATAAATGGAAATTAAAACAGATTTAGAACAGACGTTAGGAAGCACTTTTTCACATCGAGGATAATAAATGTGTGGAATGGCCTATCAGGCAAGGTTGTAAAGGCAAAGACACTGGGATCATTCACGCAACAACTTGGGAAATAGCGCACTAAAATGGAATGAGTCTGGATGGTGAGGCGGCCTCTGTTTACATTCCTGGGATGCTTCAAGTCCACATGTTTGTTTCTTTTTCTTTCCTTTTCAAATGATAATGTCTGCTGTGATTTGTTGTTGTTCCAGGCAGGTTTGTCAATCACTTTTCCTGTAGGGTGAAAGATTGCTCTTAATTCCCGTTTCATCTGTCTTGTTCACTTATGACAAGGTGTGCAGGAGAAGTGGACCCACTTTGGAGAGCCACTCCTGCCTCTTGCAAGAGCCTGAGCAGAAAGTGAACGTCCTTCTTACTTTGAGAGAGGATAGATATACCACCAGCTCACATGGCTGGAGAAGGACATTCTAGCCTTTTCCCACCATATCTATCCTTCTCCATGAGGCTGATTCTTATAAACACCCATGCAATTTATTCTTAGATTAATTTCAGGATACTCCAGGAATACTTTCTTGTAACGCAGGACTTCTGGGAAAGATATAAAACCTCAAGCACTTACATTTTTTCCAGCACTGCCTTTCTAACATGCACAGATCTATGCTATACCTAAACAAGATAATTTTAGGCTGAAAGAACTGAGTGGCTTGCACAAGTGCCCCATTTCAAAGTGTACACCCATTTTGCCTCACTATTCATGCTCTCCACAAGAGTCTAAGGGTAAAAGTATGGATATGGGAAGGAGAAGAGAAATATTGCAGAAACTACTTAGTGTGCACCTTCCTGCTTTTCACTCCTTGGTCCACCTGCATCTGTTTCTGGCACACTTTCCAACTACACAAAACACAGTAGCCAAAACCAAACTTCACAGGCTTCACCTACCAAACTCCATACCAAGCAAACCCTACCGCACCCAAAGATACTAGGAGTTCTGTTCCACCAAGATGTCCTTGAATGTTTCCAAGGGCCAAGACTCTCTCTCTGCCTTTCTTAAAGAGACCCAAGATTTGATCAAGGGTCAACAGAGTTCAAAAGCTTTGAGTGACTCATCTAAGGTCATGATGGTGAAGTCTTGCGAGGATAATGTGTGGGCAGAGAGGTGAATTCTTGAGCTTAAAATTTGACCAATACCTCCCCAAACTTACTTCACCTCATATCTTAGCATTTTCCAGAAATCAGCAGACATATCTCCTGGCATAATCTGAAATGCTCTGAATCTGGGTAATAAATGGAACTGCTAAGATAAAATTACAATTTTTAAACACAAAGACTCTAGTTTACCCTTCCCACAGAAGCATACTGAGGGAGGACTTGCCCTTGGAGATGACTGAAGATGTGGGAAAGCAAAGCAGGAAAGCATGAAGACTCCTGAAAGTTCACCAGGTCTGACCATGACCAAGTCAGAAGACAGCTGAAAGGTCTAGTTTTAAAAGCCTCACCTTTAATGATGTGACAGGTCAAACAACGGTTTGCTGCAGCTTCCTTGGGCCAGATTATTAACCAGCATTAAGAGATTTCTGCAGAGATGCACCCAGATAGTGTGATCTCACAAGACAGCAGCAGGAACTTACCAAATATAAAGTGACTAACCAGTGAATTGTAGTCTGAGACACCCATGTCCTTTATTGTGTGTATGCACTGTAATGGTATATTCTAGCCAAGGATTTCAACTTGCTTTAAAGCATAAATTATCTTGACAAAGCTTCTCTGAAGGAGATAAAACTTACACAAGAAGAAGGTCAGAGCCAGAGAGACTGAGGGATTTGCCCAGGGTCACAGCACTGGTGAGTCAGTCGGTTGCAGAGCAATTATAGGAATGCTGCTCTGCAGCCTATGCACTAAATATCTGCATCACAAAGGATGCATGAAAATCATGCTTCACTTCTCCACTGCATGTACTGCAATGTAATCATATGTGTGATATTATTTTATTTATTTAGGATAGGGTGTATGAATCTGACTGAAGAAATCACACCTCTGCAGAAGAACTTAAAAAAATACGTGCTGGCAGCTTCTCAAACTCAAATAAGCAACAATGCCACTAGAAATACATAAAAGTACGAGCTTTCAGTAATGAAGGTAATAAAAGGCCTTTAAAGAAAAAAAGGAAGCAAGAATCAGATGACAATTCAGACGTCCTGGAAATACAACACCACCAAACTTTATTCAAAGGCACAGAGCGTGTTTATAGAGGATTTATGACAACATTGGAATCAGAAACAATTGTATTGATCACACCAGAACCAGAGAAATTGTATTGTCATTTTGATGTCAGTTTTAAGAGAAATAGGCTGACTTGCCTAACACCTGTATCTTGCTGTGAAAAGCACTCTCTGATAAATCAGCTCTTGGTTTACACATCTTTTGCCAGCTTGATCAATATAGTATTTACATGCATCAGTAAAAAACGCAAGGTTTTTAGTCTCAGAATAATAACTTGTTTTACATCCAGGACTGGGATTCTAGAAAGTGGCAAATCACAGTATCCTGTGTCACTATTATGTTGCAAGAGGTTACCTGAAGGGTAATCCCAGCAAACGTGTTCCTCCTAAGTTTCTCATCTTAGGTAACTTAGCAGAACTGAAACCAGCCGACCTCCACATCGCTCCAATAGCCACCCTGCAAAGCCCATAGGATTCATGAGGTTTGCTCGTGTGAGAGGTGCCCATGCCAAAATCTTTTTGGTCTGAGGTGACAGGAGCAGTATTCAAACCACCCAGCTACTGAACAGAAACTGCGCCTGATCAAAATGCACAGTCAGTTGTCAGCTTGTGTTGAAGGGACATTTGGCCTGGTGGGCAAAGCCAAGTGGGATGCTCAGGGCTGATTCCAAACTCAACTCCTGCATGCCATGGTGGCAACAGCACGGAACATCCTTTTTTAAGAAATCATGTCTTAAAAAAAAAAATCCCACACTTATTTCCTGTTTTCAACCTCCACCCCTTAAAGGCAATTTTTTTCTTTTTTTCAATAAAACAACCCGCTGGGTTTAATAGTAGATATTCTAGAGTTTGAAGTTAGATTAATCACATCCTACTAGCAGCATTTTAGCCAAATGCAAGGGAGGCCTTCTTGCAGAGCATCTCTTGCACTGAGCGCGACTCCCCCTGTATCGTTAGAGTCGGGGCCGGTGCCCCGTGTTTACGGCAGAGGAATGCCGATGAGGGGCTGGAAGTCCTCATTGTCAGCCTGCCACTGACTCTCTGTGTGACTTTGGAATTAAACACAATTTCCCCATGGCTCACTGTGTCCCTTTTTGTCAAAGCTGAGCCACACTGACAGAGGGTGATGTGTGGGGGAGGTTTACACTACCACTGCAATTTCATGTGCTATCCGTATCCCGTGGACAAATAAATACATTCACTTCTAAGGACAGTCGGTCCGTGCCATCCATCATCACTATAGACACACAGAGGGGAAAAAGTGGTTATGAGATATGCCCAGAATTTGAGCTGGTTTTGATACCGGTGGATGAGATGCCATTTCTTGGTGCAAAAGAGCTGAATGAAAGGCTTGAAACCATGTGTAATAATTACAAGACCAGCAAACAAGGTTTCTCTTTCAAGATCATCTACACATTTACCATGTTATCATTTCTAATTCATATTAATCAGAGGGTTCATGAACTCATAACGGAGAGACATTTGCAGCATAACTTTATCTGGCTTCTAAAAATACACAGATTAAATATGAAACAATAGGGTTAAATATAAGCAATATGTTTAGGTAATTAACCTGCTGTTTCCACCGATTAATGTAGTCTGTACAGGTGGTAAGACAGCGCCCATCACTGTGGCATGACAACATCACTCAGAATTTTGGAGACCAAAGAAGAAAATGAGGGTCTATAGACTGTGTTTCTTTCATCTGCCCGGTAGGTAGTTATTAAAAAGGAAATAACCTTTGTGTAATTGCACGGCAATAGCATGGTAACTACAACATATTTACAGTTGCTCTCTAATAACAGATAACCCACATAGTTTTTCTCCCTGTGATTTGCCAAGTGGAAGCAAACCCAGTTTGAACCCTGCTTTTGCACCTTGGTGCAGTCTCCTTGCCCCGTTATTTCGCTGCTGCTAACAGCGGCCTCGGACTGTCAATACCTTCCCCGCCACGGTTTACACTGGTAGTTGTTATTATATCAGACCATGAAAATTGATGGTGATAACACACTCTCTAGGAAGGCTCTATACATGTCAGTTATTCAAAATATGTCTCGTTAAATAAATATTTACAAGACTTTTGTTATTTAGCTTATAAACTGTTTGGACTGAGGCTGCTTTTGAGCAGTTGAAGAGCGTTCCAAAGAGTTACTGCAGATTAATCCATGTAAACCACACCACTGTGCTAAAAATTGCTATGGTGGTTCCTAACTGCCAAGTCTATATCCTTCCAGCCTAAGAAATACAGGACATATTTTCCTTTGTAATAAAATCTCTCGATAAAAGCAATAAAAAAATACTAGTCCAGAACATGTGATTATCCTGGGGGGGTGGAGGGGAATCATACCCATGGGATGACAGGGAAGTTGGCTCATACTTGCAGCTGGGAGAATGGATAAGGGTTTGGATTATCTGACCTACAGAAATAGGGGGAACCTTTAAACAGAAAGAGGGAAGAGGAAAACTATTCAGTTAATAGTCCAGTAATAATAGCTATTGCGTTAATAGAGTGGTCATAATTCAACAATGATCAGTCATCCCCAAAACAGGTTTTATTTTGTCCTGGAGAAAGCCAAAGGACAACACCAACAAAAGAAAAGTGGAGGGGTGGGAAAGAGCCAGCCCTGTTTCTTAGCTTCAGATGTCTCTGCCTCTCCAAGACCCCCAGATCAGTGCAGTACAAGGATTTCGAAATAGCCAAACTAATGAGGCTACATAAGGCAATAATGATGAAGCTCTGGGAGGGCAGAATCTTTTCACTCCTAAAGCTTTCTTCTCAGCAAGCCAAGTTTCCTGGCATAAAACCCAGAGAGCAAGGATGTTTTCCATGCTTGCAGGGTCAGGCTTGTGAGTGTGTGTGTGCATGTCTCTAGGTCTCACACTGTGCCTCAAGCAGAGTCATCCAAGAAGCAGCAGCTCTTCATGCCGCGCTGGACGGCTCCCACATGCTGGCTTTCCACGAGAGGGAGCAACTCACCAGCACAAAAACCCCCTTTTTCCCAGCCCAACTACC
The DNA here is from genome assembly GCA_013400335.1 of Eurystomus gularis. NCBI lineage: Eukaryota > Metazoa > Chordata > Aves > Coraciiformes > Coraciidae > Eurystomus > Eurystomus gularis. The sequence continues at coordinate 374,713 of VZZY01022446.1, forward strand.
AAATTCACTTGGAGCTCTCAATTTACACAGCTGACAGCAACCTTGATTTTTATCAGTTCTACTAGATTTAAGAATCATATATCCATTACTGATTTTTTCATGCCTAAAGTCACACCGGCTGCGTGCGTATTTATGCATATCAGGGGAGAGTTAAAATGGACATCACTTCTTTAGAGAAGTGATCCCTTCAATAAAAAGGAAACATTCATGTTTCCTGCTCTGCAACAGCTGCTGGGCTAATTATTAGGATGCAAAAATGATGGATTTACCAAAGCAATCAACTGAAGGCTTATTCTGTTTGTGCTGAGTGGAAGGGGCCTCAGCGCTGCTGGGGAATTGAAGCTGGGAGGGAGGTAATTCTAGATTTGCCTGAAGTGTGCTACCCGTGGAAGGTACTGGCTGCTATTCAAGCTTCCTTTCCCTGCAGCCACCCCTTTTCCTCCCTAACAGGAGAGTCGGGAAGCAAAAACAGCTGTCAAAAAGGGTTCGATGTTATTGATAAGCCCTTTGTGTCAACTGAAGCCCCTCCACTGGCAAGTCCAAACAAAACAGCTGAAAATCTGCGTATCAGTGGAAAAACATGTTGGGCCGCATGTGGAATAAAGCAACAAGAAGTAAGCGCGAGTGTAACAGTCACAGTCGATTTTTACAAATGACTGTGCAATTCACAGAGGAAATCCCCGGAGGGACTCAGAGTTGTAGCCCTGATCCCTTCCCCTCCCCACACCCCCTCCTCTCCCTGCCAGCAGCCACTGCAGCTCCTCTCCCATCTACAACTCAGCTCTGCCAGAGCTGGCTTTTCCCAGCTTTTTGCCTTTTTTTTTTCCCTGTCTTTGCATTAGGAAAGATACTTTGCTTTCTTCTTTCAGAGGGTTGCACTTTAAGCATGTACGTTGAACTGCAGGAGAAAGGGAAGCAGTTCCTTCCCCACTGCCCGTCCCCCATTTACAGGCAGCACAAGCACCAGGTAGAGGGAGGTTTGCTCCCAAATTTAGACTCTTGTCAGGAGTTTAATTCCTCTTCCCATCCTGATGGGCTCAGGTTTGGGAGTTACAGCTAAGCCCTGTGTTGGGTTCCAGAAACCTGGCTTGCATTTGCACCTCTGCATTTTATTTTTCAGCAGGGAGATGACTACCTTGTTCCTCCCATGGCTTTCTCTTGTCTGGCCTCCAAGGTAGAAAAGGGCTGATTGTGGCACAGAGTGAAACAAAAGCTGGCCAAAGCTGTGATGCCAGCTTCTTTTTATAATGAAAATGGGCCAGTTAATAGTACCAGCGAGCTTGGGACTTTATCTATAGGACATATCCAACATAGATGGATTTGGTGCAGGCTTCTAAAATCAAACCTTTCTCCCCAGAATGTCTGGGAGCTGCAGTGATTTGGAAAAGGTAACTTTCCTCTGTGAGTAATATTCATTTTTATATAATCTCACTCTGACCCAACCCATATCCAATGCAAATGTCAAAATACACAAGAAAGGGTATTAGAACATTGTGCTTCCTACTGAAAAGAAGAATAGCTCTGTTGTCTCCCAAGAAAAACTGGAAATGTGAAACTCTTGGTCCTATTTTGCATATGACATTTTCTCAAACTGTTGCTTTCAGGGCAACAGAGTTGTGACGTTTAAATCAATAGCCAAACTATGTGTTAATTTGAAATACATTTTACATCCTTTGGACTTAATAGCTGTTTTTCAGCATTCATGATTCTGGGCTGGAACGTCCTAACAGGCATCTAGGGACAATCCCAGCCCTGTGTGCATATCTGTGCATTAGGGGTCACAAGGCATGTCCAATACATTAAGACCATGACGGTTACAGGCCAGCTATGTAGGTTTGACTCCAGTTCAAGCTACAACAGCAGTAGCTCTGGAAGTCTGGAGTTTAATCACTGGTGTGTCAGCCAGGATGGCAGACGTCACCTTGCCAGCAGTGGAAATCATGTGTCCTTTTATTCTGTCGCTTATTTTTATCCTTCTTTCAGCACGGCAGTATATGGCAGCACAATGCATTTGCAGTGCAAGTGCTGCTCTGTGGTAAGCAGACTGATGCAATCCAAACACATTTGACACCTTTCATCCTGCACAGTGGCAACTCCCAATGAGATCTGTCACATGCAAAGTAATTTATGAATCGTCCTTGTTATTTTATGTATCAAGAACCATTCATAAGAGTCATGCTACGCCATAAGCTTAACTGGATTCCCCTAGCACAGAAGGAGGATCTGAAATAAGGGCTGGAAATGTCTGGCCTTCAGCTTGTGTTGAGGTGAAATGACTCAATGAGAAATTGATTCTGATGATAAAAATCCCCCTTCAAAAACAGTTGTCTGCACCCAAAACTGCCACAAGAGACCATGATAGGGAACTATGTTTGGCTCCTATGTCACTGAAGTCATCCTGGTGGTTTTAGGGACAAAAGGGCGGAAGCTGAGGGGAATATATCTGAAGAATATTGAGTGTCAAAGAAATACATCAATTCATTCTATAAGGAGTCAGCTGCTGAAATATTTGCAACAACCACGCTCCTGTTTCCTCACCAAGAGGACAGAGCCCCCATTGTCAGCAACTCAACAAGTTTCAGGGCAGGCTATATAATCTTCAAGACCTCATCACTTCCCTTAGACACCAGTAGGCGCAGTTTTGCCCTTTCACAGACAGTCCTAGCATATGACTTGCTCACAGCCACAGAGGAGGTCAATACAAGAGATGAGACCCTGTTTTATGGACTAATCCCAGAGTACTTAAGGACTTTCAGGTCTTAGAAGAGCCTCAGTGAAGCTCCTGTCATAGTCCCTTAACCCAATGTCCAACCTCTCAAATTAAATTTTCTACATTTAAATCCTCAGGGCTTCTATTCATCATAGTTGAAGCTGATTCCGTGTCTCTCTTCCAAAGCAGCCACAACATCACTTCCAACAAGAAGAAACAAAAATACTTAACTTTGCTTTATCTTATGAAATTCAAAGGTCATCTGGGAGAAGCCTGAGTTTACCCTCAGGAAGATGCCACCATCACAAATCTGGCCAGACAGACACCTGTGAGATGTTGATAGAGGGAAAGAACTTCTTTTACTTCGTCTCACTCCAGTTCCTACCTACCCCAAGCCTTGGCAGTGCCCTGCTCCTCGCCCAAGCCTGCAACCAGCAGCAGCTAATACTAAAATAGCTGCACAGAGTTGACTGATGATCCATCTCAGGAAAAGGAACAGCTTTAAGAAATGCCTGAAAGAAACCAGTGACATGCTAACCCATTTTCACATGTGCACTTGCCCCATTTTACAGTGTTTCCAACTATCACTATCAGAGACAAGATAGTGGACATACAGAAGAGCTTTTCATAGACTGTTAGGAATTTTATAGAAAAGGGGTGGCCTTATTGCTTCCCTAAACAATTTTTTTTCATTTTTTGAATCTTCATCCTGAAAAACAAGTGCAATAGGAGATATTCTGGAGTACTTGTGGTGCCAATCAATTGAAACCCTCTCTTTTTTTCCCTTTCTCACACTCTCTCCAGTGAAAAGTAGAACATGTTTTAGCTTTTCATTGTGCACTGGCTGCAAGTGCTATATCAGAACTCTCTGAATTTGAAAATAAATGTGCAGAAATCAATAATTATTATAATAACTTAAATGCAGTGTTACTTCATAATGCTATCTAGTTCTGGAGGAATAAGGCCATACATTCTTGTGTAAGCATAAATGAATGACTGGTTATATATATAACTACTTCTACCTGATGCACTATCCCAGGAACATAATATGAACAAAGTAATTGAGGAGTTAAATTCTGAAGTTAAGTTTGCACATTTGTAATATGTGATGTTTATGTGCATCTATCTAGTCTGGAAAATCTGATTCATAATAGCCAAGTTAGAAAAGAAAATGCCAAATATTGCCTTGAGTATATGGAAATATCCCATTTTTAATGTTTGGGGATGATCCTAGTTAAAGAAGGGGAAAAAAAGACTAACAGTGTGCTAACAGCCAACATTACCTAAAGGTTGAAACTGTTAAACCGACAAAGGAATGGGTAGTTAACGCAAAGGTCGGAATAACGTATTTAACGTAATTAATCTCCCCATGTCTTGATATAGCCAGGGCAGCGGCCCTAAATCAGTGTTATGTTTGAGGTGTGATGTAACACAAAGGTGCAAAAAGTTAAGGATGGAATGTCAGCCTTAACTTTAAACGTCCTTTTATTTGTTAGACTGTATAACACAACACTAACCTTACGTAAACATTGTATTTGGTGTGTTACATAAAACCGCGGTGTGTACAAGGAGGTAACCGAGTAACATTCAATCAGCCACGCAAACAAAGACGACTTTCCTGCAGTCTTTGAAAGGACTGTTGGACACAGCTTTGTTAAATATCAGCAGCAAGGATTCAAGACTGGTCTACCTGTACTAATTAATTCCCAGCACCCAGACTCGTCCACTGCCAGCCCGATTAGGTTTCTCTCTAAGCAGAGTTCTCTCTGTTTTCCTCCGTTGTGACTCGAAAACCTTACAAATTTCTCAGCCTGTGGAAGCTGCTTGTCATAACGTTTAATAAAGTTCCCTTTTAACACAAGCTAGGAAGAAGAAAAGGACAGGTCCCAGCAGTCCTTTTCGCAGCATCATTTGCATATTGGGTTAGGCTACTTAATAGTCTCATTAGCACCATCTGTTGGGAACCCGCTAATAATGCAACCCAAAAGGTAATTCTCTTGAGATGTGAGAAATCACAGGGACAGAGCAGCCACATGGACAGGGTTTATTTTGAGTCCAGTTAGGATTCAGAGAGCACTGGTTTGACCGTACTGCAGCCTTCCAGATCCATCACTGGTTGCAACCAAAAAAATCTCAGAGCACTTTACTGATTCTGCACTCACCAAGGACCACAAATCTGCCACGGGGCTTCAGTCCACCAAATTTATGGCAAGCAGAAAACCGCTTGGTTGCTTGCAGGAGCTGCCCAGTACTTCATGACATGGTTTTTGAAGAATGCTCCTAGACCGGGAACATGTTAAAAGAGGCCACCCTCATGACATGCAGCAGCTTTCCAAACTTGGTGGCTCACTGCAGCAGATGTGTGGGTCTCTTCTGGAGCCGTTAACTCACAGACACGTGGTGCAGGTGTTGGCACATGGTTTAACAAAGTAGAAAGGTGAAAGAGCTGGGGATTTTTCAGTGACTAAAACCAAAGCACCTCTTTCAATAACAGCAAAGTCTATAAACTGGGAGACCTCTGAAAAGGTTGACATTGCCAAATTATTACTGGAGTCCAAATCAAATGGCACTGCTTGGTTTGTTTTTACAGATGGCCAACTTCAAGATTGAGATTTAAATACCAAAAGCAAGGCTAGCTCCTCAGCCCGACGTAAACTGGGCTTTACCCACCAACAGCCAAGGGAGTGGTGAGTGCCCTTGGCAGAGCACAACCAAAATCATAGCAGGCTGCATTGCTAACAGAGCCAGTGGAGCTCACCACGGATGATTTTGCTCTTCACCCTTCCACTTTCAGCTCTCTTCAAGCCCTGTACCATATCCAATTGCTTATCCTTCAGTGTTAAGTTACACGGGACAATCACTGAAACTATTTCACATTCATTCTTTCAATACAGGTGGTTATATTATTAAATGGAAATTAATACAAATTAATATGAACCAGATGAATTCCTTCCTTTCATTTCAGATTCTTTCCTTTCTAGCGAGCCCTTTTCTTTCCCTTCAAACCTCCTGAATTCCTATTATTTTTAGATATTGTGCAAGTAGGTAAATTTGGAATCCAAACCTACCCCTGGAGTATTGATTTTTCTGGATCAGTTTCATTTTCCACTAAATAATATATCAGCTCCATTTCTGCTTGCACAATGGGCCCAAGCTAAGGTGTGTCAAGAGTGGAACCCTGAACTTCTGCTTCCAGTGATGGATTTAAATCACACATATTATTGCCTAATAAAAAATGTTGGGTTTTTTTTTTTCTTTTTTGGCAAAATGTTTAGTGGTTTCTAAATTAATCTGAGCATGATGTTCAGTTCCAGGGCCCATTGTTGACTTCTTTCCCAGAAGCTCTTTTTCTGGAATTCTCCTTTTTAGGCGAGAACAGCTGTGCTCTTATATCTCTGCAATGTGGCCGTGTTACAAAGGTGAATACTTTTGCATTTGTTCCATCACTTTCTGTTTAATTCAAAACTAATTGCTGATACATTTTTGTAGGGCTTCTGGGGCTTAGAAATTATGGGATGAGGTTAGCACAGTAGTTCTGTTTTGTTCATAAAAGAATGTAGAATGGATTTGTTTAAAAAGTTATCTAAATTACTCACAGAAGGTTCAGTACAGGCTATTTAAGGCCTCCATCCTTTAATAGGATTCATTTGCATTATGGCAAGGACTAAACAGTTCTAATCTAGACTGATGCCCCTCTTTTCACATCCCTGTGCAAAGACATAAAAAATATTCCCTATCATACAGATATTTCAGGCTAAATGTATGACAGAGATAGCAGAAACTGAGATGCAGAGGGGTGAAATGGCTGGTGCAGCAGTCAACGGAAGATGGGCTGCTTTCTGCTTTATGATGTTGCCTCTGGATTAGCTTGTATCAGAGAATTTTATATGCACAGTTGTACCTTTGTGTATGCTTGCTGGGAAGAGAAAACAAGAAGGCACCATAATCCTTTGCATCCTCTGCAACTGATATGGCCCTTCTTGGAGAACGCTGCCTTGGTTATCCAAAGACAGCAGGCAAATCCAAAGATTTCCAATGTTATTGCCAAAGTTGCATGGCCCACAGTTGTTGTTTCTTCATTATCAAAGAAATGTTAAGCAAAACAGACTTGCATGAGGAATGTATGTGTATGTGAATACAGGTCCTTTCACTGAGTGGAAAAACTGAAAATATAGGGCAAATTCCATTTCAGGTTGAAAGAAAAGGAAAATGTTCAGAAAAATCTAAATTGTTGATCAAAAGCATTTTGGGAAGGGAAAGGTGAAAGGAGGATAGATGGAAAAGGACCTATGTAAACTTTTTGAACTTTATTTCTCTCCCAATATATACATATGCCTGTGTTTTTCCCACAAGCATGGGAAAATGGACAGATATTTAAATATTTCAAATCTAGATATACACGATTACTTTTACATTTTTAATTCCCTCTTTCCCATTTTTCTCAGCCACAATAATTTATGACATACGCCCTGAACTAGCATTAGTGTCCCTGGACCTTAATTGGACATGCAGCTATTACCCATTGAAAAATCATTGCCCCATTTGATGCACCTTGGCAAATTCCAACCCAGCTTCCACAGAAGAGGAAGGGTTCTGAGACAAATTTTTGTTCTCTTCACAGAACTAAACTTGGGTTTGGTTTTTTTTCATATTTAGTGTGGTTTACTGCTTAATAACTTATTTATAAGAGCTCCCCTACCTATCTCTTTCTGGAATTATAAAACACACGTACCCACCTGCAGTCTGCAATACTAGTATTTACAAGCTTATATAGGGATTGCAATATTTTCCCTACAAGTTTGTTCTGTATTTTTCATTTCCAGCTGCTAATGGTTCTTAGAAAGTAGAAGATCTAGAGGTAAAGGTGTGACTTAAGCACATACTATAAAACTCTGGAAGTCCCCACTGTACTTTAATATAAAGGAAATTCACTTTTCCCCAGGCAGTATTGTTTATTATATCTGCATATGCTTTAGAGCTCTAGTGACCCTGTTTAGGTGACAGAGCAGAGTTAATGACACTGTTAGATGCTGCTGAAATTAAATATTGCATGTTACCTATCAATGTAATACACCCCTGCTGCAAAATTTTAAAGTCTTTTAACAATTTGGTTTCTGCCCTTTTCTTTTTTCTTGGCTTTTGGAACTGTATCTATTCAAACCAATTCTTTGAGGTTAAATGAGAAAAGGAAAAGTATTTGACTGAACATGGAGACAATGGAGAGTTAAGAATAGGCAGATCTTTCTTCAGAAATGAAAGCTGATGGGATGGATTTCCCCACAGGAAGTTGTAAAATTTTATTCAACACTTACATGGGCAACTCATTATCAGAATATAGTGTAGGGATCTACGTGTTCTGTCAATATGGGACAGACTAGCAGTTTTATTTCTTATTTCTAGCATACTTAAGTTGATGAACTTCAGCAGAGAAATTTCATTGAAATTTTCATCAAAATTTCAGAAAGGTGTAACTAACTCTCAAAAAATTCTCATGATGGCAGTTGCCAGAGGAACCGCTTAAGCAAACTGGATTTGTCCTACGTAATTTAACAGTCATTATTCTCCCTGAGATGTTTGTTAGGCAGCAAGCCAGGACCGGCTCTTTCACATCCCAGGTCTAACTGGTAGCTCTGACCACTGCTCTTGTCCTGGTGAGTCCATGCATGAGAAACTTCAAAAATCTCCATTTCACTCTGACACAGAAGAAGCACTCCTTTTTTAATCACAAACGTAGTTGCCCAAAAGGAAGATTGTCTCCATTACTGCTCTGTTTGGGAAATATTATCCTGAATAAAATGAGTAGAAGTTAGTCCAGTACTATGAAAGAAGGCCTGCCTGCACTGTGTAATTTCAGGATATAAAATTTTCAGGAGAACCATTGCTAGACATTTAGGCAAAACATTTAAACACTTCAACTTAAGCATATTCTTCATATTCCTAGAGTTAATATGTTCCTTGACCATCAGAGGAATCTCATTAGAAGAACTTTCTCATTAAATAAATCCTCCTAATTCCCATTACACATTTAAATGTGTAGGTGTCTTTTAAATTTGTGTGCATATAAATATATACAGTGAAGTATACGACAAATATCAGCTGTTAAAACAGTTACTGCAAGATAGAATGTACCTGTTGTGTTGCATATATATATAAAAAAAGAGTGTGCTCTCATTCTTGCAGGTGTACATCCCAGGGAGCTCAGCTGACTTCCAGGAGAGCAGAGCTCTCTTCTCTAGGTATTTTATGTGTGCTAGTTTCACTAGTCCTTCATAATTTGTATTAGAGCAGGTCACTATCGCCCTCTTCCATTGCTTTGATATTTTGATGTGCTTCACCTGATTTATGGTGTGGTGTGGTTTTTTTTAATGTCTCAATAGTTTCTAGTTTACAAAGTGGTATTTGTGTTGCCCCTTTAGAATGACCATGTTTCCACATTAATTTCTAGTAAATTTTCCAGTTTCCATTATCATATTTTCAACCTTTATCTCTCTCATGTGAGGAGGTAGGATGTAATAGACCCTACAGCTATTTTTTCTTTGGATATGTACAGTGTAATATTTACATATTATTTAGTTGATCTGACAGTCCAACAGAATACTGACCTTCTAAGACCAGTCATAGATTTTGTATAAGTCATTGCAACATGTTGTCATCAATGACGTTTTGGGGTTTTTTTTCAGATCCATGATATTCTATAACAACTATAGAAACACTGTTTCCCCTCATCATATTTTTTCCTATATTCTTTCTTCTTTTAATACTGAACCTTCTTCAAAACTGGATTGGATCCGTCCTAAGTTTTTCTTTGGGTATGCTTTTGTACATTAAAATCAATGTATTGCACCTTTTTCATCCACTTAAAAAGTCCAGTGCTTGTGGATAGCCTCAGGTCTATAAAAATGGAATGTCCTTTCTGATAAGGTTAATTAACAGCTCTGCTTGAGTGGCTTAATTGAGTATAAATTTCCTATTATTTTCATGCAGCTCCAAAGGATTCAATTTCTTTTTCTCTCTCTTTTT